>VXAY01001457.1:141676-165323 GCA_013399855.1 Oxyruncus cristatus | reverse complement strand
TTTTTTTTTTTTTGCTAATCAAAACAGCAGATCCTGATTGTGTTTCCTTATGCTCCAAGATACACAACTTAAGAGGAGGGGGTTGTTTTTTTTAAGAATATTTTACTTTCCTTATCCTTTATATAAACTCTTTCTGTATCAAAACAATAGTCTTTCATCCCTGAAGTCAACTCTATATGGAATCTTCAAAACACTCCCCTAGCTTAAAAAAGAAAAAAATTAAAAAAACCCTCTTCCCTTTGATGAAAAGGTACTTATAAAACCAGGTTAAATAGAAATATGTGACAAATGAGGTAGGCTGAAGAATACATCTCCTTGGGTTTCAGAATTTTATAGACCACCAACAGCACTTTGTGATTTAAATTAGTAATGAAGACAATGGCATATGGAGCCCCTGATAAGGAGTTTGTGGAAACCTTAAAGGGAGCGAAGCAATCACAAACACTCAGGCCTGATAAATAAAGGACTTCAGGAGACTTTAGCTCCAAATGTTCTCTCTACCTCCTAAGTTACAGGAAGCTATCCACAGGTTTGTTTTCATTAAGCACGAGGTGTGCATTCTGAATAGGATATATAGTAGTACATGAAAGAACTGCATACCAAATACAAGAAAGCCCCATAAGATTCCAGTCCTAAATGTAGCAATTCATTTTGTTATCCAAATAAGTTTGTTTTCTACAGGAAAAGTTTCTTTATGTTGTTTTGATCTTGCAAGTCAGGCGAGCTCCTGGGAGGCCACATCCTCCAGACAAGTTTTGTACTTGAACTTTGGGACTATATTGCACAGATCTGTGTTGCTCACCACAATATGGCAAACAGCACCAACATGTATTTCCAATGAGACAGTGGAGCATGTGGGAGCAATACTAGGTCAGCACCTGAAAACAGATGAAACAATTCTGTCAGCACAGTGGGGTTAATAAGATTTATCTTTTAAAACTTGACATGGTTGCTCATTTTACTGATAAAAGAATTGAAAATCTCAGACTTTCAGACTTAAATATTTGTGTGAATATGTGGAAAATTTTTTCAAGATATCATAAACAATAAAATAATTATTTTAATTGTTTATTGTAAAAGAAAAAAAGCAAGAAAGCCAGCCTTTTATGCTTTGTGTAGCTTGTTTATTTTCTGATTGGAATTTTCATAAACTCCTAAAGGTGTTTGGAGCCCCCTTGCCACATTATAACTACAATAAAATCAGCCTTCACATCTCAAACTTTCTCCAAAGGCAATTCTTTCCTCTGTCTCAGGAAGGAGTGGGAAGAAGGGGAGTTAACCAGATTAATGTTTGTCTAGCTAGCAGAATGCTTGTCATCGTTGATCAGGACTCTAATTTATGTGACCACATGAGATAGAGACTCTCAGTCAGCAACTCTCTTGCTCACTACAGGAGGAAGATATTGGCCAAAATTCAAACCTATTATTTATTTTTGAAAATACAAGTTCCACTGGGATTTCCCTGATGAATAATTTTAGCCAGAGAGGGTGGTAGAACCAAATTAATATAGCCAGAAAGCCACATGATGTAGCCAATGACTGCTGAAAACTCTTAATGTAAAACAAAACAAATCAATTATTTCTTATTTAATATTACGAAACTTCAAAATTCTATAATATTTCCTAATATTAAGCAAAGAAACAGGTTTTATTTCTTTGAATTAAAGGTGAGTTAAGGAAAAGCAGAACTTGCCTCAGGAAGCAAGCATTAAACAAAGATGAAATAAAATTTGATACCAGAGCTGAAGTCCTGGGTGATAGTAGACAAGGAAGGATGAATAATGGAGTCATTAATTATCCAGGAAAGACTGGCGAGACTTGAAGACTACCTTCCCTGGTTGAAAGAATTGAAACGAAAGCTAGTGACTGGGTTTCACAGGAGAGGGCTGGAAAGTGTAGCAAGCTCTGGGTTAAATATGATGAGAGTAACTGTTCAATGGGAAGGGCAATGAAAATGTTGTGCCAGAAAATATGAAGCAGGTAGGATGAGTTCAACTTCACCTCGCTTTAAAAATCTTTGTGTTAGTCATTCAGATTCCCTTTATAGTCAATAAGTACTTCCAGGGAGTGAGTCACCTGACCTAAATTAGACGTCTATCTTGAGATGAGATGAATCACACACTCAGAGTGTCTATTGATATCTATTGACTATAAAAGGAACCAGGACTTGCTTAGATGCAGACATCTACATTGCCAGTGAATATCATCCTTTGGCATTTTACAGAGTAATTTGATAAACACCAAGAAAATCCATTATTTGGGGCCAAGCTTCAAATACAGAATGTGGGCACAGGGAATCTGGTACCCTCTGCCTCACAATATAACTGGAAATAGGATTAATAGACTCGATCTTAGGATAATCCTTTACTGAGTTGAGAAGGAGGGTCCACAGCAAGGAATGTTGTTCCGCAGAAAACTGCTGTTAATGACAATAATTAGGCTGAATCAGAGGCTCTGCTTAAAAGGCAGAAGTAAGATATGTGTTGGGTGGAGGAGAGAGGGAGCAAATGTCTTCACTTTGGAATGCGGGATACTGCATCTAATCAGAGACTGATATCAAAGTGTTAAAACTTTATTAAAAGCAGAATCTAAACAAATGCCTTTCTACTCTGCTCACCCTCCCAAATTCCTTAATGGAGAGTTTAAATGAAAATAAAAGTTCAAAATAAGTTCAGTCACTCTTAAGAAGCTCTTATATCTGAACATTCTACAATGAGAGCAATTTGTTATATATTAACTGGAAGATTCAAGAAGTCAAATTTTAGAAAGGTGTGGCTCATGCTAGCAAAAAACTGCTACATATTTCAAATTTCTCATTCTTTTAAATATCATATGTTATATTTACACTTGCAGGCTATTGAATATAATCTCCTGTTTTTAATTCTTTGATTGCTTTCTGCTCTGTAGTCTCACTTATGCACTATGTCATCACTTGGTTGAATTGGACCAAAATTTTAACATTGGCTTCTTCTGGTGCAATACCAAATCTTGTGCATCTACAAACACAAGATATCCATCATCAGTAATATTTTGCTCTGCGTGCAAAAGATCAAGCAGAGGTGTTGATTTTGGCTGCCATGGTTGGGGACTGCCAGTTTGAGAATCCTGGTGGAACCTCAGGTGCTATTCAATATTCACTATTATAGTCACTATTTTTATTATATTATTTATATGCTATATATATTATAATCACTATTTCAATAGTGGAAATAGTTAAAAATAAGATTTTACTTTTTGTTCTACCTTTTCTCAGATAGACACCCTGTTGTAACACAACTTCCCCACTTAACAATTAGGATGTTGCAGTACACCCTGCGTGGGATCACCCCTCCTCTTTGTGGAGGTAGCTGTTTTCAGAAAGTGTTCTGCACTCTGTGGGATTCAGTGAACTGTAATAATCAGCAGAGAACCAAAGCATTTTTTCAAGGTAGCCATGATACAAGTTGAAATATAGATATTTAAGTCAAATACTGTTGTTAAGCAGATGTACTTATAAAAAATTATATTGTGTCTACAGTACAATGAAGTTACATCACTGATGACAGTAACTTTATTTCCCCTAATACTGTACAGGAATTTTTTCAACAGGATTGTGGCTACATTACTGATAAATCAGCAGTACAAACCCAGCAAATATGCAACAGATTAAATGATGTATATGGTAAAATCTGCTCTTTAAAACTACAAAACTCCAGGGAGGCTAAAACATGGAAACATCTACATAAAAGTTTCTTGCATAATTCATGGCAAGGCTTAGTATCATGTCCATTAGAGCCAATGTAAGGAATATAGAGGCAATTTTAAAACAACCAGTAAAACATTTAAATTTGCTCTGCATTCAGCCTTAGTGTGGAGATTCCAGTGAATCTTAGAGTGCATTTCTTAGTTTAACATTTGTTTTGCTAATTCCTCCATGTCTCCATGGATTGTATTTACTGTTCTGTTGCTAATGCATTTTAAAGCTTTAAAGCTTTTAACCTTTAATCTCCACTTATTCAAGTGAGGTTAAGTGATCTTTTTCCTTACCTTGTGTCCAAAAACAGGTCTTCAATCAAACATTCTTCTGAAAAGGCCACACTCACACTTACCTATATCCTTCTAAGCTTCCTTTTAAATGTGGAATCCTTTCCTAATGGTAATTCATAAGAAACGTATTAAAAGCCACTGCAGCATTCAAGAGCAAAATAAACACTGGTTTTTTCCCCATGTCTTTTCACATTTAAAGGGGGAGATACAAAGCACAGTTGACAGAGACACATAGACAGGGTGCTTCACAGCAAAAATGATATTACATTTATTTGAAGTAGTAGTGCAATACTGCTACTGTGCTACAACACATAGATTTTACTGAGATAAGAGCTGAGCGTCAGGGAAAAAAAACCGTAAAATCGGATGTGCTGTATCCAGGCAGATATGTTTTTAAACAAATTAACTTCAGAATTAGTTTTGTCAGTGTAGGTACTGAGTTATAATTAGTTCAATAAAGACTTCAGGAAATAGCAATGTTTCTAAACATTCATTAAGTTTTTCCATTGGCATTCCTCCCTGATTCAATCCCCAAAACATTCTCCCTTCTGGAGATGCCTTCATCTTTTTCTTGATGAAGAGGGAGCCTGGGAGATGAGCTTTGAGCAAATAGCCAGCCTTTTGACAAAGAAAATTAGGCTTTAGTGTTCAGCCATGCTACACTACAAAGGGAGGCACACAAGTACTTGAAAAATCTGTGTCTACTATATCCCCTTTCAAAAATGTCAACTTTTGCACCTTTGTTTTTGGGTAAGATAGGAATCGGAGTACAGCAGAAACAAAAGACCTGCAGAAGAGGAAGCAAGTAGGCAGGAGGCTATACAGGTCCTCAGATGGGTCTCTTAGTAAAAAAAAAAAAAATCCCTTCTAAAATGGAGATTCACAGAGTACCTAAATCCAGTTCTTATTTACTCTTTGGCCTCTAGGTTGAAATGGTCAACCAAGTCTCTAGTTAGCTATTCTAAGATTTGTTAATGGGATCTAATTACATGATTTGACCATGAAGTCTTTCTTCTAGAATTTTCCATATCCTCCAAGATTCTGTATAAAAACTGTATGTGAAAACACGGATGACATGGAAGTATCAGTTCAGGGAAATGCTGACATGCTGTTTCATTCTGTGTGGTTTACTGAACACAGACAGCGTCAGTCTTAAAATGAAAGCAAGTGAATGAGAAATTCAAACATAAAAGGCTACAAAAACCCTGACTTTGAATTATCAGAGACAGATTCAAAGCTGGTTGTTGTCCTTAGGAATTTTTCTGCAATCTGTCAGTCAGTTTCCAGACAAATCATATAGCAAAATATCCTTTCAGTATCAAAACTCAGGGTTGTTGCTTGTCTACTTTGTTCACATGGTAAAAAGTTACAAGAAATTTGAAACCAAATTTGCTCGGTAACTCGTGGAAAGTAGAAATACAGTTGACTCTCAGATGATGTAACAACATAAATATCGTGCTTAGTGACATTGCAAACCATCAAATACTTCATTTCAGTATCCAATGGTATTAAAAAGAAGTCTTTACAGGAATCTCGCGGCAAGTTTGTTCAAAGATAGTATTCTGGGATGTTTCTTTTTTTGTTTCGATTTTAATTATAGCAATTGCCATTAATAAAAGGTTCTGAGGTAAGGACTTGTGCATTCCATTCACTCAGTGCCGTGTTTAATTCCTATCAGTGTTCAATCACTTGTTACTTTATTTTTAGGGGCAAATTTATAGCAAGCTGCTGGATCACATGTACCCAAGTATTTGAAGTATCTGCAGCTGCTTACATTGCAAGAGATCCAAGCTGCATTCCTGTCATGAATCATAGATTTGTGAGGGCAGAGCCACAAATATATATTAAAAAAATGCAGCTTACACAGCTTGAAATCAGATTGTAAACCACCTTCCTAAAGGATTCATACTGCCAGAAGAGGTGGGGCGCTCCTTCACCCAGGTTATGATCTCTTCCCCTGCACAGGGCATCTTTAGTTTCTCATTATGAGCTTCTGCTGGGATGTTTGCTGGAGTCGCACCATACTCACTGTGTGACTGTAGATAGAAAGGATAATTAACAGAAAATCATTCAGGACCAACTTCCCAGGGGGTTTCCACTTGCAAAAGCCGAGAGACAATGGATTTTACATTGTCATTGATGCAAATTCTTTCCTGCAGGATTTGCTTGTGCAAACAGGACTTGGACCTATAACTTATGTCATTTTGCTGTATACGAGAGTGTCACCAAATGACACCACAGTTACTGGTGATGAAATAGGTGAGACAGGAAAGCTATCATGCAAAAAATCAGTGGGTGGTGAATAGATCTACGTAACAGTGAATGCCTGTGTGTGTGAATGGACACAGAGAGTGTAGTTCATTCTCAATCACTTTCTCTATTTTGAGAATGCCGACAATTGCCAGGTTACTCTGAAAATATTTGGGACTAAAAAGTTTGCCAGCTGCTGCTGTGACTAGATAATAAAAATGAGAGTGATTGCTTTTAGTCACTAGTGATTGTTTTGTGATTCATTTTTAGCTTCCGATCATGAAGGAAAAAAACTACCATGTGACACAGATATCAACCCAACCAATACAAATAGAGTTAAACAAACAGTTCATGAACAACATGTAGACTGAAATTAAAATTGTTCACCACTCCCTTTGTTTTTCTTTCCTTTACAGATTGGAATAATTCTGAGGGGAAAGAGGGTAAGTTCATATGTGAGTCACTAACCAGAGAGGGATGAACTGCTTGCATAGTTTAAAAATTCTCTGTATAATAACAACAATGTTTATTCAATAAGTAATAATTGTAATAATTATACTATGAAAATTAGAATTGATTAGAATCCTTTGGACTTCATAAAAACTTCTGTGATTTTATTGTATAAGACAAGAAGTCTCAAATACTGCACATGAAGGCAGGTGAGACTGTTAGATCATAGAAAGTTCCAGCTTAAACGAAAGCTATGTTTGCCAATCTGCATGTACTTTATCCTTCAAAATGGCCACAAAAGCACTTGTCCAATTTCTTTCTTGTTTTCCATATCCTATGTATCTTCCTGCTTTTCTTTCCTGATCTACAATGCCAGTTTAATGATTCAAACTTAATTTTTATTCCATGTCTTCTTTTTAACAGGAAACTATCAGTCCCCTGTATAAACTATCAGTCCCCTGTATAAACTATCAGTCCCCTGATAGTTTATAAAGAAATTGTGTTCATCTTGTTGCTTACTTTCTGAAGGAGATATCTGTAATTTTTTGATGCAGGGACAAGATACAAATATTTTTCTCAGAGAATAAGAAAAGAGTGAAGAATAGTATAAGAGGATTTTCACAAAGCAGTATCTTGGGAAGACGAGAGTAATGCTTTTTTTCAGTATTTAAAAGCCTATTATGTTCTTGCCTGTGTTCAGTGCTAAAAATGCAACACTTTTGACATGTACACATATAATGAAATGTATGTGTCAGTGCTTTTCTAGGATCATGCATTTGAATAAATAGTTACTAGACAGACACAACAGTAGTAAGGCTGATAACAGGAGTACATAATCACATGGAGTAAAGAGCACCTGAGAATTATAGTGCACTGGGAAGTAACCTGTGCCTTTCTTTTTTTCCTATTCATATTTTTTTGTCAGTGCCTTATCTACCCTACAGAAGGAGGGATAGTTATGAGTTCAAACAAATAGTGTTTCTGAGCTGCTTCATGCAACTTACCACCTGAGTTTAACTTTCCCCCTAAATCAGCTATTTGTGTGATCTCTTAATGCTGAGTTTGGAGAAAAGAACAAAAGGTAGAATGACTTTTGTGTAAGAATGCCTGTCTTTTTCATTTCTGAATATTATGATGTTTTATACCGATTTTAAAGGCACATCTGTTCATCAGTTCAGTGTCCATAAAGTGCTATCAAATAATAATGACATATTATTTATAGGTATTGTAAAAGTGCTACCTATTAAAGGCTTTTCTGAGAATAGCAATCTATTACTCATCAATCCATGCTGACCAAAAGTATTTTTCAGACAGTTTCCCACATTTGATATGTGTATGTATGTTTACATGGACACACACAAAAGCCCAGAGAGATTCTTTGTTGAGCAAGAGCAAGCTGAGTTCCAGCCAGTTCTGCCTGGAAGCTTCATGGCCCTGCTAGTATGGAGTGCTCCTGAGCTAAAATAATCAGGGGAGGTTTACACTGGATATTAGGAAAAAAGTTCTTCACACAGAGGGTGGCTGGGCACTGGAACAGGCTCCCCAGGGAGGTGGTCACAGCAACAAGCCTGACAGAGTTCAAGAAGTGTTTGGATGACACTCTCAGGCACATGGTGTGATCTTTCAGGTATCCTGTGCAGGGCCTGGAGTTAAGAGTTCGATGATCCTTGTGTGTCACTTCCAACTTGGAATATTCTGTGATTCTGTAAAATACTCTTTCTTGCACAGCACTCCTACCATGGAGATAGGCTCTGTTGTTAAAGAACAATATATATGATTCTACAGATTTTCCTAAGGTTATTGTTTTGGATTGATGACAGTGCCTAAAGAAACACATAATATAATTTCCTTCAAATTACTTAGAAAAGTGTGTTCAAATATTTGTTAAAGAATCACAGGGCAAGAATTTTCACAGCTAATTTGAAATCTCTTTGATTTCTTTTCTCTTAAAAAATGTTACAGTTAATCATACAGCAGAAACAACACCATATGTTTAATCTCAATAAAATTAGAGAATAATTTTGTAGAGAACAAAGAGAACAAAGATGTAGACAATGCAACTATCCTCATTTAGACTGCACTGTTACAAGTACAAGAACCTTTTTTCCAAGAAGTCTGTAACATAATTATGACACCTTTTCCCATAGCCTGGTTCAGAGTTCTGGCTGCTACTACAGTACAGGTTATGTTTGTCAGAAAATATACACAAAAATCAGAGCGTGTCCCTGTCTGGTTCCTCAACAAAAATATTAACTAAACCACATTCTTAATACTCCTGTTTTGAAGTATTTGCAAATGGTGACAGCAAAGAAACAAATTAAATCAGCTCTTATGTGAAGTCACAAAAGATGATTTTGTTATATATGACACACAGTTAGACTAAAGAACTAGGCATTTGCATATCCTTGTTTCAGACTTATATTTAAAGTAAATGATCAATCAGTGTAGAAGAGACTAAAAATCAATAAAGCAAATACATTTTCCTTGTAACTTGTCCAAAGGTTGTGATTTAGTTACAGTGCAACTTAAGTTGTTGGTTCAGTTACAGCATGTACGACAGCGTAATGTCTTTTTATTAATCACAAACTGTGTGGCTCACAAAACAAAGAGAAGAGGGTTTCAAAATGCCAAGTCCAAAAAAGAATTTCATCTTAATGGGCTTTATTACAACCATTTCCCTCACTATGCCTTAATCTGAAGTCCACAAGAGTCAACAACTGTCTTTCCATTGACTGCAGTGAGTATTAAAATGGGGGGTTGAAATTTTATACAATTAAAGAATAGTAATAAAACCTACATATGAGAAACATTCGTTTGCCAGAATCATTCCTCATATGGTGATTGTGTTGATGACAGTGACATTTTGCCTTACGGAATGCAAACAGAAGACCTATGTAGAGAAGGAATAACTCTCTTGAAAATTAAAACCCCAGGTTTTCCTCAATTTGTAAAGAAGAATCACTGATTCAGTTTTTTAAAAAGTCATCTTTTCATGGAGGAAATTCTTGTCCATTCCTTAAATGGAGGACTTTGAAGACCAAGCCAACCACAGGTAACAACCACTGTGTATGGATTTATTTATGTGCATAGACAAGTGTATATACACTGAATGTAAAATACCTCTTCCTAAAATCAGTTGTAATTTCTGGCCTGGGAAGGCTGGCTAAGAGCAAAGGGAGAGGGAGAGAGATTTTGTTACCACAGGCATAAAAAAATTCTGGCACCAGCACTTGCAACCGCAGAACAGAACAGAGTAACGATAGTTTACATTTTTTAAATTTCCAGGAGGACATATTTAACATCCTATGGGCTTATCACTTAAAAATGTATGCCATCCATTCCTCAAATAAAATTCCTACTTTTAATAACTTCTGCTTTGACCTTGCAAAACAGACAATGCTATGATCAATTATCCCCAAAGTCTTCCTTAAATCTCCTCTAAAATGTTGCCTACTCCAGTTTTAAAAAAAGGTGCAGGATTTCTAAAAAATTTGACGTGAGGTAGTAAGTGACTGCCATCCTTTAAAACCAGGATGGCTTGGACATGAATTTCCATGCACTCCCTCACTAATGTCAGTCTCTACCAATGAGACCATTGAATTTGCCTTCACACAGACTGAAGTGTCCCAGAAGGTCCAAAGAAAGCCAACCAGAGTAAATATAGAGATGGATGTGTTCCTGGGTTCTGTTTTTCCTCTGTAATTCCTTAATACATAATAGATTTCATGTAGTTAGTCCATTAACCAAAAGACAGCGACATTGTGGAAATTATTATAATTTGGAGTCACTTACTGCCTGCTTAAGACCAAAACAGAAATTATTAGAATTTCTAAGTAACTGGTGAGAGTATTTACCTAAGGAATGGAACATGCAAGTACAAATCCTCACTTCAGAATACCTTTATACCAAATAAAGTAGTTGTGGCAAGGGGAACTAAAACCAAGGAACTCGGCAGAACAGGTATGTGGGTGGCCTGGATCCAGCTTCTGCCCTGTGTCAGGTGACAGCCTATGTCACACTCTCCTAGCAGAATAGCTTCATCATTAGTGTGAAGTAGAAAAGCACACCCTGCCTATACATGTGGCTGTATTTCGACCATGTTTACAGGATCAGGCCCATGATACCCCTAACGTGAGATTGTTGCTTTGGCTTGGACTTAAACAGGTTCAGTGCCTGTGGTGATTTAGACTTTAAAAAGCTTTGCAAGTCCACCCCTAGTAAATATTTAGTAGGAATATTTATTATTACTTATTAATCTTATTTCTACATGGTTCTTTCAGTGTTCGTTCTTGTCGTTAAGGAATTGCTAGCTCATCAGAGAGATCTGATCACAAGAATGAGGTAGGGAAAAGAGAATAGGGAATGTGTCCCAAGATAAGTGAAGTAGCTAAATGCGGAAGTTATAGCCAATCTCCTGCTTGGCCTTTTTACACTCTGTGATGTTTCAGTGAAATGAGAGGTCATGGTACATTCTCAAAGCATCTTAATATGGGCCACCAAGTGTTAAAACAGAGAACAGAGCAACACAGCCATGAATCACAAACACTGGTAGGGAAGCATTAAGATTTTAAGTAAAAAGTATGCCAGTGCTCTGAAAAGTGCAGTCTGGGCTGGAGGATGTTGGAATGTTGTATTCCATCCTCCGTCCCCCCCTCCCTTCTTCTTCTATATTCTTATATTCTGTATTGCAATCTGTAAAAAAACTGTAATGCATTTTGTATCACAGCTGTTTATTTTACCAAAATGCAGTACTGAATTTGGAAGAATGCATGGCAGATTTTAAAATTACCTGTACCACGGATTCTGCAATGATAAGGGTTGACATTCCTGGGAGGTCAACTGCCAAATCAGTTAAAGACAATTTGGATGTGGAGGCTGAGCTACTGATGGCATTTCTTCCCAGAAGACAATATGAAAGAAACATTCAGCTTCCTTGCTACAAACTTTCTGTTCTATTCTGCCTGGAGAAGGGAGTGACTTGGAAAGGATGTGTCCCATATATTTAAAGTGTACAATAAGAAGCTTCTAAAAGGATACTGAAAACAAAAGGCAAATTTTAGGAAAATTTAATAACAAATAAAGGTGAAATAAAAGAATATGACTTCCGTGAACTTGGCAGAGGTAAGAGAAAATGGTTATCTGCTAGGAGGTGAATATGTAAGAAGATAAAGACTTGAAAATATATCTAAAAGACTTTGAAAATATATCTTTGGTTTGGTTGGCTGTTTGGTATCATCTTTGTTACATTATTTTTTTTTCTAGTAGAAATAAATTTTGTGAAGAGATCTGTTTCATGAAATGACCTGCTAGAACAGTACAAATATGCTCTTTCACATTACCCTGAATTGAATAAATAGCATTATTTTTTTTTTCCTTTGAAAAAAAGTCACTGTTATTCTTCTAATTCAACAGTTCCTCACTTTCCTGTATTGCAAGCCAGTTTTAGTTATTCTAATGAGTCACAGGGTTGTGCTGCCAGGAGGTTCTTTTGTATAGCCAATGAATTATTCCAAAACACTTCATTTTATTTTTGCTAGAACTTTGTCTAAAATAACTTTGGCCCATTTGGTCCTAGATTTGTCCCATTCAGGTTTCAAGCACATAACTTACATGGGAGGTTAACAGCTTCCTGAATATTCAGTAGGCACCATCAAAAGTTAAATTCGGTTTGATTCACCGCAACACTTCCTATTCTCATTTCACTCAGTACTGAGAAAGCCTCAAGAGACTGCTACTTACAGACGTCTCAGTTAGGTGGGATTAATTCAGGTCCTGAAGTCTTTAAATCTGTACTAAGCACCTATTTTTAAAGACACACTGTCTTTCACACAGATAGCGTGGCTCTGATAACAAAATTTACTCCTGAAACTCTTACACATTTGGCAGGTTTGATGTTCAGAATGACATCGATGACCCTTAAATCCTAGCACCCAGAAATTATGGCATAAGGTATAAGACCGATAGGAAATGTCTACAGGTAGCCTAGCTACAATAATTTTTACTAGGTGAAAAGTATATGAAATGTGTATTAAAGGGTTATGCATTCCTGCAATCACCAAATCATGTTGGGATATATACTAGTGGGTTGCGAAATTAAGCAAAGTTTGAACAAGCAGCTTCAGTTTGCAATGTTCTAAACACAGTATAATTTGGAACAAGATATACCGAGATCTTAGTTTTTCTTCAGATAAATTTGGGTTGCAAAGATTTGCTTTCCTTCCCTGTATAAGTGCATTTCACTTTGGTATGGAAGATCATTTCCTCTTGAATTGACAACTATTCAGCTTCTAGCAGCACTCTTTGTTACTGTGTAAAGGAGCTCACTATACTACAGTCCCTGAGATTGCTGAGATTGTTGCAAAAATTCTTCACCAAAGTGTTTTTTACATACAAAATCGACGGGAACATTTTCTGAACTTTCAGTACTTCCCTTGTCCCCTCCTTTGTGTGTGTTTGTTTGTTCTTACTCAACCCCATCATCATCTGGCATTGTTCTTGACTAATTGTAATGGACTGATTCTTAACACGTGTTGTCAGTGGATTGTTTGCTGGCATATCTGACAATATTACCATCTACTTCAATCTCTTATAAATTTTGGTGGGTTTATGCTGTGGAAATTTAATAAACAGACTAGTAATTTAGAAAAAGAAATGTCAGCAAGATGTGTGGGATAGGACAAGGCCTACTCTATATCCCATATTCTTCAAATGCAATTGTTTCTTTTCAAAGCAGCACAGCTGTTCAGCAATCAAGGACTATCTGTATCCCATATGCTAAAGCCAGATGTCAATATCACTGTGTGTGAATTTGCAATGCACTGTTCTGAACAGTCAAACCATATTTCAGGGGAGGACATTGTCCAGGGAACTGAAGCGGGAGAGTTTCCAGCACAGCTCCCTGCCAAAGGAGTAATAAATCCTTTCATTAGGGTTTGGACAAAAGCTTTGTATTATGTGGAAAACTCTTCTTAACCAATAAAGCAGCAAAACTACAAACCAGTGTTTTAAAAAATGCTCACCTCTCTCCACTGCCTGTGAAAGGCATGGAGTGTGAGCAGCTCAGATGGAAACATCTACTTTTTGTCAAATGAATCCCACCCTCAGTGCATAGTCACATGTGATTATGAAAGCACAGATTTACTACCCTCCGCCCCTACAGTGCATGCTCTATCTTCCCACTCATTCCACCTCCCTGCACGAGATATGTTCATCATATGTGTCTCCCCCTCTGATCCCTTTAAGTGCTCTTTGCTCAGCCAGTATTGCTGAGGTAGGTGGAAACCTACCATCACTCCAGTGACCCCAGCAGCACTTAAGAAGCATTACTTTCTTGGTCATTTACTTTCCCATCTATTAGTAGTGCTAGTAGTCTCCCACTTTTCTTCTTGCTCCCTATCTGAATGCTATCGGTACAAATCACTTGTTTAGATAGATTGAGGGAGATCACGGACAGGTCCTGTGTTCCTTGGAGCACAATATCTGTGTCAGGATTGAAGGCTGGAGAAGAGCTGTCTCACATACCAGAATGACTCTAAAGATGATATTAAAAAAAAAAAAAAAAGAGACTAAAATGAAAATTCGCCTAGAGATCTATTCTTCTGATGCCATGAAAAAAAGTCTTTCTGGGGTAAACCAAATGTTGGTAATAAGGCATTGAAATTCCAGGCAAAACTAATGAGAAATGAAAACAGAAGTGATGTGGTATTCAGCATTCCGAATGACAATTCTTAGGCAAAATGAAGGGGCAGAAACTTAGAATACATGCTGGATAAAAGGAAATACAGTATTGGATTTCCTTTTTTATTGACCAAACCCCTAGGCTCCCATCACACACTGCATTCTCTACAGTTCATTATAATATAAATCTCACCCTTTTTCCATACACAGTGCACCTATTCATCATCAATGAACAACTATCCTTACACCATTAATTTTTGTACATTTAAATACAAGACTATTGCTGGCATGGAAGCTACAAGACCCCCCAGGATGCAGTATAAAATTGTACACTGAATCATGAACATTAGAAGTTGCACAACCACAAGGGAATGACCTCACATTTCAAACAGTTTGATCCAGGATGGTCTTTTTAAGTGAGAGAGACTGCAAGGTTGCTTGTGTGCATATAAATCAGTGGAGCACATGGAAATGGATTGCATGTAAGAATAATTCAAAGAGAATTTTTGCTGTGTGTATACCAGTAACAGTTTGAGAAGCACAAAGCTTTCACCAAAGTTGAAATGAGTCTGTTCTTTTTCAGATATGAATGTAATTCTCCTCCCATTCTCCCCCATACTATTCAAAGGACAGATGTAATTTACATTTTTCCTTTCCTGGAAGATACCAGATGGTTAACAGAGCGCTACATGAGATGAATTCAGAGGAAAAGAGATGGATTCTATTTCCAAGAATTGTATAAAGTTCCAAATTTCTGTTTAAAGGTTTTTAAAGCACTTTGTTCCCAACAGTTTATTGTATCCTGGCTAAAGCAATTTTGGCATACAATCCCTATAGGATAGCTGTGTCCTCATATATGTTAAAATTACTTCAAACCTTTGACATCTGAGTGAATATGTTAACTTCTCAGTCATTATCTTTAGTTTTCTTAGGCAAAGAACATATTTGGCAGCACCCAGGATACTGACTTTAAAATAGCCCCCAAAGAAGCAAGTCAATCTCCTCTTACTTCACAATAAGGCACATACAGCCTTTGAGGGACTATATCTAAAGGAAAATTGTTCTAAGTAGCTGAGTAGCTTGACAGCTGCTCAATACTTCAACATTTGAGTCTCCATGAATGGTAACTCTGAGACTTGTAGGTGTTTAGGCACACTCTCAGTTTAAAATAACCATTCCCAAGGGTTTTAGAGAAGTCTGCTTGACTTCTGAGTTGGTTAATGCAATCATTCGATAAAAGGAGGTGTTTGCACTGCATGAATGAGCTCTCCTAACAAGAAAATGGCTGAGATCCAGCCAGCAGAAGACAGCATCGACCTGTTCCTTCTCCAGAGCTTCGGCCCAGGATTTGCAGAGATGCATGCCTAATTACATTGGTTTCAGGCTATTGCACACAATCTGACATTAGGCATTCACAAAAGCCCATCCTGCTCTTCTAAATCCAGCCTGCCTTGCATAACAGTTTATGGTTTAAACACTCATGAAGGATGCAGGAAGTTCAGATGCCTGAGTCTTTTTAGCTTGAGCTGTGTCCTAAACTTCGTGCTGTAGACCAGCTATGCACTGTACTTTCCTCCTGTTTAAGCTTTGTTCTTTTGAGCAAGGTCCAGATTTAAGACAGATCGCTTTCTTACTGCTGGAAGGAGAACAACAAATAATTCAGGAACCTCTTGGGTAGGTCGCTTAGCTGGGAGAGGGGAGACCTGGTTCAGGTCCTGACCTTAGTCTCTACTTTTTTTCCAAATCTCACTCATGGAAACTGCATAAACATCTCTGGGAGGGGAACCAGGCATCTCTCTGCTCCCTGCAGAGTGCCCTAACTGTGAGGCCTCAGAGATCTGGGCAAGTTATCACTCAGCATGTGGGACACTGAATCATCCTCTCAAGATGCCTAACTTTCTTACGTGTCTGACTAAGCTGCCTGAACACCTGATTTAGGTGCTTTGACTTATTCCCTGAGCACTGGACAGAAATTTTGTAGGCACTGCAAAGATAAAGTTCAAAACAGGCATTATCAAACTAGTTCTAAATCACTTTTCAAAGGTCTTGCAGAAGTCCTAAGTCCACTAAATGCACATGAAAAAAAAAAAAAATTACCAGGAGTAGTTTCTATTTTTACATATTTGTTTTGCCTCAGTCATTCTTGCATCTGTTTAATTGCTGGAAAACTGCACTAGTGCAGTCATTTCCTAACCGGGTATGCTCTCTCCACTTGCAGACACTGAGGTTGGCCTGGCAGCTAGAGAAGACATCATCATCATTGCCATGAAGGTAAACAGAAGATGCGGCAAGGCAGAAGAATGTCTGACAATCCGTATGGCGGTGTGCCTGGCAGGAGGTGTCAATTCCCTACCACAAAGGCTGCCCTCAGATTCTTCTCCTAAGGAGAAAACAAGAGAAATCAGACCACTCACAGGGACACAATGTTGAAGAGGACAAAGGGCAAACCTAAAGAGAATAGCAGAGTATAGTATAGCACTGCAAAGAATACAATATTCATTCTCTGCTCTTGCCTCCCAGTGATTTTGCTGCCTTGCCCTCTGTACTTTATATTCTTTAGCTATTAAAGGAATTAAAAATTCAATAATACACATTAAAAACTGCAGTCTTGACCCAAAGAAATGGAAATAACTGTTGAGGGTCTCTAAACTTTCTCAGAGAAAGCACACAAAGACATTTACAAACTTGCAATTCATAAAAAAGCAGCAAATTGTTTCTTATATATCTTTATTCTATGCATCTATAAGGCTTGTGTTATTTTTATGCGGAAGGTCAAATTAATTCCCCATGTAATTCAACACAGCAAGTGAAGCTGCATTGTGTCTTCATATGGCCATATAGATTACCTAGAGTATCATTTAAAAAACAACCAATTACCACAGTTTAGAAGTATTTGTAATAAAACAAATTAGCATTTCACCATTTCCTTCCTATGGCACATTAAAGCTGCGGCTGTTTGTCTTTTACTACTCTGTCTTAAATCTGTGACGGAGCATTGGAAGTGTTTTTTGGCCTGTGGTTTGAGGGGGTGTTTGGAGGAGATGGTCTGTGAATCCTTCAGGACTATCCTATTTTTTTGTATGCAATTGGAAAGGACTGGGTTTGTTGATCTAGGTGGTCTGTTCTACCCTATGATCTTATCTTTTGGTTTTTCAAAGTCTTCATCATATACTTTACAATATATGCCTTTCACACTCTTGGACTGGATTGCTACTCTCAAACCGCTGATGGATAAAATTTAACTGTTTGTTACAGAGAAAAATGTCTGAAGGGTCAACTAGTTGGACAGTATTCTCTTCCAACAGTGGGATATCAATCAGAAAAAGTGCATCTCACCATAGGTTAAAGAAACATCCTTCTCAGTTGTGTGACTTTAGCTGTATTTTGTTTCTATTGAAAAAAGTTATTTTTTCCATGTAAGGCAAGTAGTTACTACTGTATCTGGCATCTATTTGAGACTCTATCTGGTCACCCTGATTTATCTTTGTCAAATAGTAAGCCCTTTGGCTACAGCCTTATTTTCCCCACAGGTGTAAAAAATGCAAAACTGTAATTTATAAAACAGAAGATGACAGAATCCCATTTGTACAATACATTTAGATGCCAAAAGGTAATCTTATTACAAATAACACAATCTTCTCACAGCACTTGCTATATTATTTTCCGGGTGGTCTAAAAAGTTGATTCAGAGAATAATGCCACAACAGCAACTTGTAGTTCCTAAGGCCAAATAGCCAGATGTGTCAATAATCAGTGCAAACTGGAAACAGATGTAGGTCCTTGTTGAATAACAAATGTAATGAAAATACTTCCTTAGCTCTCTCAAGCTTTCACACACACAAGAATTTATGTCTTCCATATTTTTTTAATTGAATTTATTTGCCGCTTCATTTTTATGTCACCAGGATCTCTTTCAAAATCTTAGTAACTTCACAATGAAGTAATAAAGATTAGTATATGTACAGCAATTGCTTAATATCTGGTCAAATTGGTTCTACCTGATCATTTTATCAGCAAAATTCCTTATCGTGGAGATAAGATGAGAACTGTTAAGGCAGATGTGAAGGCCAAGTCTGGGTACTCTCCCGCACCTGCATAGTTTTTCATGTGTATGAAAGTAGATGGTCTGTAGGATTGATAACACAGCTCAGACCACTAGCCAAATTCGTGACATGACTAAATATACTTAAGTATCGAGTGAAAGTAAAAACAATCTTTCCTGAATATTTCATGCTATCAGGATCTTTGTGAAACCTTGTATAAAGCTACATGTCCAAACCTGATCTGTACTTTCAGTCCTTGCTTGAAAGTGATGACAGATCACTTATGTGAAAAGCTACTTTAAAACAGAATACCATCTTCACCTGAAAATAAATACTTCGTGAGCTAAGAATCCAGGCACTGTTTGCTTAAATTGTGATGTTCAGCACCAAACAAAAAAAACCCCACCCCAAATTCTTGAAAAGGGAAAAGTCACATTTTTCTCAACTAAAGTAGTGTGAAGATTTTTTGATCAGTATTTTACCCCAGATTAAGGCAACATTTTTCACTGTGCAGAAAATACAGCATTAATGTAAGAACTATAAAGCCTTTATACAAAGCTTATATTATGCCTTTTGAGACTAACTGGAACTATCACCTTATGCAATTAAACAGGAAACTGGGAGAGAAAAAATTATCCGTCTTGTTCTCAAGTGCCAGTATGAACATTGATCCGCATCAAATCTTTACCAGTCAGACAAGTCATGTCTGCGTGTGAGAAGGGTAAAGAGCATGAAGGAACTGCTCAGGAATGTGAGTCATTGCCACAAACTGAACCAGGGAAAACACTTCACATGAAAACCCCAGAAGGATGTTTGAGCACTCATCACTTTCATTAAAAATGAGAACTGGAGGATAACCAACCTTGCAGTTAAAAAACGATTGCACACCTGTTATACTACTGTTTTCCAAGACACTTTCATCCTTCAGGCTCTAGCTGTCTCCTCCTCCTTCCCCCACTTCTTCCTGCTCTTCCTCCCCCTCATTCTCCTTCTTCCCAGTGCTGTGGTGCCAGGTCCCCTCCACTTTACCAGAACAATTGTTTGATAGACTGGGCTCTGAGCCCCACTTAAGCAGAGCTTGTCTTTAACCCAGACCATTTCAGAATCTTGGTGCACACTGTAGCTCTGAGAGCAGTTAGTCAATACAAATGATGGGGCCTCTGCTCTGGGATTAGAGCTGAGCAGGAAGGCAGGGAGAAGAAGATCCAAACTTTTTAGCTATGACATTGCCCCGTAGCTACTGTATCCTGAAACTGCAGCTTCATTAACAATGTTTTGCTCTTCTGAGTTTACTGTTGATGAAATCCCAAGTGTAAAAAATAAACTGTGTGAAGGGTATACTAATATTTATACATACACAAGTTTATTACCTTGCCATAGGAATGTGACTTACAAGCAACAGCTGTATATCAGCTCCCATGTGTCTCCTTGGATGCTGATAACACAATAGAGAAAAAGAAGGTGGGCAGATTTAGGCAAATGGGAGCAAAGCTGCCCTCTGATTCTTGTGTTAAATTTATAATCCTTAAATAATCAAAACCAAGGGCAATTAGTGATGTGTCAAAATATACCCCTTACCCTAGTTTCAAAATCTTTGAACTCAAAATCAAGTGTAACAAGGGCTAGAGTTGATCTAACAACATTAATTGTCATACAGCCATAGGGAATATGAAAATAAAAAAGGTTAGTCATGTTACCAGATGACTGCAATTCACAAAGCAGTCACACCAAAAGAACACAGAGGTCAATGTCCAGAACCACCTGAACATGATTCCCAAACATGTTGTTGCAAAAGCAAACTAAGACATTTCTCAGATATACAAGTAGATTTTTTTTAAGCTGGAGTTGGCCTGTCATGTTACTAGTGTTGTGACATTGGAAAGTCATGTTTTGTGTATCTAGTTTTGCTGCCCTCACAGAAATGGATGTTGTGAACCTGATGAGGACACATACAACAGTGATCTGTGATTTAGAAAGTAGGCCTTATGAAATCAGATGAAAGCCATGCCCACAATCTCATAGCACTGCTCAGTCTTTGCTGCACAGCCATCCAGGCTGCTCTATCGCACAATGATACCCAACTACCTGCCACAGGCTTCCATTAAGTCGCTAATTAAAAATCTGGAGATCATTATGAGCTATTGTAGATGCAGCTGATCTTGAAAGTTAGGTTTCTTTTGGTAGCAATCTAGGATTGCTTGGGCCTTGTGGTGTGCAACTCCCAGGTTGTCTCCCACTCTCCGAAATCCTATCTCAGGTGACCAGAGGGTTCAATTTTCTTCCAGCAGGGAAGAGATTCCAACTTCACTCTCCCACAAGCTAGGTACATGTCATATTTGGGGGATGCTTTGTGATAAACTTCTACATCTCACTGTGCCTCAACTTTGCCATGAGCCCCTCCACTGCTCGTGCATCACTGGAGAAGAGACATGGCACCGGTCAGAGAAATACTGTGGTGTTGAATGTGAGTAAATCCTAAATATATCTTATAGACAAACAATAGGGTGTAATACCTCTCTGTTTTGGAGGTTGTTAATAAGGATAAACACCTCAAAAGTTGTCAGACATAAAGACAGGACCATATAGGTACTTTACAGAAGCAGGTAGGTAATAGCAGTCATGGGACAGAGACATTAAAATAGCTGCATTCTGAAGTTTAAAGAGACCATGGCTGCTACTATGACCTCCCTAAATTTCATAGGCCCAGAAGTGCACTGACAATTTTTTTTAACACTATTAAAGTAGAGATATCCTTCAGAAAGATTTCCCACCTTGCTTTAGATTTGGAGATCTAGAGGATTTGTCCTATGTGTGTATAGTCTGTTACTAACAAGGGTTAATTAACCTTGTGAAAAACTTCGTCTCATTTTCTGCTTAAACTGTGTTGACTTAACTTAGAGCTATTAGTTCATGTAACAGCTTTGATAGATTACAGAATCATTGCAACACTGACTGGAGCAATGCCTAAATACCTTTGAAAAGCAGGCCTAAGCAATGTGACCAAGGAAGCCTGCTGAAAGAGGAACCTTGACTTCTCAACTCCTGGACTGGCACTGAAATAATGTCTCCATTCTTTTTCTAATACAGTCTTTCTATGTACAAACAAGAACTAAAATTGTTGTTTATCAACTCTTAGTAACCTAAAAGCTCATTGAACACAGTATTTTCCTTCACTGTTATCTTGTGACAAATGATGGAAAAGAAGAGGTCTTTTCCAAGAGAAGATGACTCACAGAGAAGACTCTTAGAAACTCACAACTTTCAATACAGCTGGCAGTGAATAAAAAGATCTTTCTGTAATTATTTTTTTTATTCTTCCTTGTTCCAATAGTCACAGAGCACATCACACTAGTCAGTTATTTCCACAGTGTACTTTAGCACATTAAATTATTATTTCTAGAGGCTATGCTGATTAGCAAGTTCATATGGTTGATGCTAGCCTCCAAAACTCTAATTTTGTAGGATAAATTAATTTTCACTGAATTCCATTTTACCTTAGTTACACTATGTCTAGTATTCGAGATAGCTTAGAAGTACGTTACAATGCACAGGTATCAAATAGGATTGATATGAGTTAACTTGTAACATTTCTATTTCAATTGGTCATCCTCATCTCAATATGAGATAAGAAAATTAAGGCAATATAAGTAAAAGGTTAATCTCATACTTTTGTAGATATGTAAAATGAACGTGAAATAAGTTTCTGTTTGTCACCGACTACAAAGTGGTAACTGGCTCAGATATTGCTGTAACCTTCATTGTCTAAGGACAAAGGTGAAGCAAAGTTTGTAAGTAGAGGTAATATCTTTTATTTGAACAACTGTTAGTGGTGGTAAAAATAGCAGAACTTCTCGACTTTTCAGTCTTTCTGATTTCAAAAAAGACCTTGTAGGTTTGAAGCCTACTCTTCCTTTCCCAACTATAAAAATTGACCTAATAAAATTTCAACCTCTACCAGTAAGTCTGGCCTTAGCTCAGACGGAAACATCTACATCAGAAACATCTGCGTTTGGACAAATCCACCTTGACACTGATGAATGTGTTTGTCAAGATGAATCTTTCTTCAGTATCCAGATGAACAATAATTACTGTTTTAGTTGTAAATTGCAGTTCTGAATTAAATACGGCCCAGTGGGAACACTCATTCCCAAAGTTCTTCTTTACACATCTCTTACAGTCCTATAGCTTGCTTGTCTGATTTAACTACCTAATAAATATCTTGCCTCCATAAAAGTTAGATATTTGGAACTGAAATAACACTTTATGGATAGGGAGCTCAAACCCCAAAAAATAAAAAGAGTTAAGGCGGGGAGGGGGGAGGGGGGAAGATAAAAAGAAAAGGACAACTGTGCCAGGAAGGTAGATTGACTCATGGCTTGTGAAGGTATTGACTTCAGAGACAAATTATTCAATCCAGAGAGACAGCACCCAATATGTACTCTGGGTAAGCTATCAAAATGGAACTCATCCCACGTGTAGGAAATTATTCCTAAAGCAGTTAGGTATAATAATATCTATGGGCATAGCTTTCATCTGCATTTTTCACTTAGTACATAATGTTTTTAAATTTTTATCTTCCCTTACTTGAACCTGGAAGTTGTTAACTTCCATTTTTTTTCAAATATCAGGCCTTTCACTTTGTCTGGGATTATGGAACTTTTAGTGACATAGTTTTGCTCTGAGAACTCAAAACACTGTTCAGTCATTGCTATGGCCCTGATTAATTAGTGGACTTTTTATTTCGAGCTGTACATTCCTCACTTGTATCTCCCACTTTGCTTTGCTAGCCACACTAAGGAAAATCTTACAGGAGATGATAGAAAGAAAGACAGAGAGAAATAATAAAGCATGGTCTTCCCTCTTTCATTTTTTCACATTATTCAGAATGAGAAGATAGGACATTTTTTACTAAAGACCTAAGTGAAGAAACCAGTAATATCCATGATACCATCACACTCGTATGTCAAAACAAGGTTTATTAAGAGTCATATGAGCTATTTTTTCAAAGCATTGCATAGGGTGATGCAGACATACTCTCCAGACACTGACGGCAGAATCCTCAGCCAAGTGATGCAGAATGATTGCATCTTCACTGCCCAGGTGTAGCTACATCACTTCTGATCTGATGTAGCGCACAAGGTCTCATGGTACCACCATAGTCCTTAAATTTAGTCAGCATTTTAGATAGATAGATAGATAGA
>VXAY01001457.1:120444-141398 GCA_013399855.1 Oxyruncus cristatus | reverse complement strand
TAGATAGATAGATAGATAGATAGATAGATAGATAGATAGATAGATAGATAGATAGACAGACAGATAGACAGATTGATTGATATAGCCAGTGTGGTTTAAGATCTGCTTGATAATCCATTGAGTTTTGTCCATATACTGTGAGATTGAAAATAGTTGATGTCTGTCCTGGGGTGTGGTATGAGGGCACAAGGAGGATTTTGAGGCTTCAAAACCTTCAGAGATGTTGTTGGAGGACTGTGTAAGGCAGAGAGAGACAAAGTTGTTGCGAGTCTCATAACCCACTGTACTGGGGTTTTGTTTTATATGAACTACTTGAATCATTACAGAGAATAATAGCTTGGCAACAAATGAACATTCATGCGATATGGACTGTGGGGGAATAGAGACCCAGGAATGAACTGAGAACCTAAGTTGTTCGATATTGTAATTGTATCCTAAGAGACATCAGACACGGTTGATGCAGGATTAATAATAGTGTATGACCTTACATACCAAGCATCTCCTTTTTCTAACTATCCTGATCTTGAAAATACTGCATGCAAAACCACAGTGATGTGAGGTATAGGGACTCCTATACCTATAGAGCTAGATTTCAAATACTCTTTCAGTCTCACTCTTCATCTGAGCCAAAATGGGTTGTTGTAATGGACAATACTATTTTAGTCTATCACTTAAGCCTTGTGGAGAGATGGATTTGAATGGAACTATGAATGCAATTTCTTCAAGATATAAATTATATAAACATTTCAAGACAGTACTTTCAAATGTTGTGAGTCTCAGTCACTGCACCAACTTTATTCTGTTCAGCTAAAGCAAAGATTGAAGTTGGCACCTACACAATTTTACAGCCTTGTTGTCCTAGTTGAAAAAATTTCAGGCATCATTTTCCTCATTTCAGAGTTTCTCAGCCATGACAGATGAATAATCTGTCTTAGTTTTCATGGTTACTTGATAGCAGATCTATTCCTGTACACATCGTCCCAAACACTTACATAAATTCTTCTGACTCTGCTTTTCAGGGCTTAAGTCACAGTATTCTTGTTCCCCATTCCAGAGCACCTCTCCTTGCTTTTTCACACTCTAAAATAGGGGGCTAGGTTGAAAAAACTTGCTGAATGCAACATAGATGTCTTTTAAAAGAACCTGCTCCAGTGACACTTACTGAATTCCCCTGGATTTCTCAGGGTTTCTATTACACAAAGAGAAGTTTGCAATCCTGATTTTAAAGCTTGTAAGCTGACTTCTGCAAAAAAATTAATACTTCCTTTCCTCATATCATGTTAAACGGTAGATTTCAAAAATGTTCTGGGACATGTCAAATGCCCATTTTTAGACATGATAATAAGTGCAGTTGCATGATATTAGCCCACATTATAAAAATGTTGGCAAAATAACTCCTCCATGTTGTTATAACAAACAAAGAGCTGGCTGGCTGATTTCATCTCCTACAGATAGTTGTGCTGTCTCCATACCACTTGAATAGCTTTTAAATGGAGAGACAAATTGAATATCATACCAAGTCCTAACCTTTGCATGTTTGTATTGTGCAGCAAGTAATTGCACACTGGAATAGGTTAGAGAACTGCCAAATAATGTAACTAAACTGCATCTTCTCTTTTTTCAGACTAGACTGCAAATCATGATAATTCTGGTAAGTCATGGGCCAAGAGTGTATGTGTCAGTGATGGTCATTCAATGAACAATAAGTCAATCACCTGAGCATTTCATATTCTCCAAAGTTTGAATTTTAAATTCAGTTCAGCACACAACATTAATGCATATCTCTAGGCTGATCCACAATGCAAACAGTGAATCTCAGTGTATATGATCATTTCTAACTCGAAGGTTTGGCTCCAGGAGTCAAACCACTATGGAAGTTATTTTTTATTATTGCAGCTCCTTCTCAGTTCCACGGAACTTGTTTTTTTCTTTTCCTTTGTGAGAATCACAGAATAATTTGAGTCGGAAGGGACCCACAAGGGTCATCAAGTCCAACTCTTAAGTGAATGGCCTATATCAGTATCAAACACACAACCTCGGTGTTATTACCAACATGCTCTATTTGTTTGTTTTATTTTCGAAGTTCACAGTTGATCATGATGTTCATTCAAATTAAGGCTTGTTGCAAAAAAAAAAAATCTGTATTTTGGAATAGTTTTCCTTCCTTCAGTAGTTTTTGATTGGACTTCTATCACTTGAGACAGAACCTCATTTCAGTTTAATGAGATATTCCCTAAAACTGTTTATTAATGCATTTCCATAAAGAATAAGAATTCTACAACAGCAGAGAAATTCTCAGTCATCACTTTATCACTTGTTCTGTTGAGATATTTCAGACAACATTTAGTCACAAAAAAAATCTTCTTTATTCTGTAATGGAGTGAGATGACTGGAAGGTCTGTCCACCACAATTTCACTTAACAGCTGAACATTAAGACTCTTTAGCAACCTGGAATACAGAGCTGATAGATTCAAGTTATCAATGCTGGTCTCCTCTGGTGGCAGCGAATATGTTAGCTTGGGTGGCGGGGCTTACAGGGTTGGGGAGAGACAAATGGTTTGGTTTTACTTTTTTTCCTATTTTTTTTTAAGCTCAGTGAGTGATGGGTACTGTTGAGAAAGCTGTCTCAGTTTAGTAGGCCTAACTCAGTGTAAAGGATATTACAGCTGCCATTATCATGAGATATGAGCTTGCTCAGCAATTATTCTGCTACTAAAGGCCTGAACCAAAGGGAAGTTCTTTGCTAACTAGTTTCTTCATCCATTGAAATTCTCTTCTTACTTTAAAAGAAAATCCCACTAGGGATGAGGAAGAAAATTTCAAATCTCATGAAATTTTTGAAAGAAAACTAAAAAATAACCAGCTTAGACATTTTTGTATTTTTAGTTTGACAATAAGGAAACATTTCCTTTAAAATCCTATGTGATCAACATAATTTTTATTGCAATCCATATTTCTAAATAACAAACAAAGAGAAGTAAAAGAGGGGATTTTTTTGTACATTTCAACAATTCCAAACATTTTTTTCCAAATGATTTTCAAGACTCTGAATACATAAAACCTAGTTATCTATTATGAAAAGTTTTGGCTTTGAAGGACTTCCTTCCCCCACCCCCCCCAAATTAAAATTTAGTTGTATTCCAAAATCCATTGAAGTCATTACAAACTGCCTTTGATTTCAGAAGTTTTTGGATCAGGTCCACAGATGGGATTTATGTGAGCAATGTAAAAGAAAAACAGATTCATTCCACTAGTACAGATTTTAAGCTCATACCAACATATATAGTTTCCCTTGACTTCACAGATGAATACATGTAAGGGCAACATTTGGCCTTGAGATGTATTTTCAAAAGTAAATGAAATAGAACCTGAAAGTTACAGCTGCGAAAACTGCTGATTTACTTTTCAAATTATTATCATTTATATACATTAAGGGTAAGTATATTATTACATGAAAAGAACTTAAGAGACTACAGTGCAGATAACATTTTTTTATTAAAACACAGATTTAAATCTGGGCAATTAATTGATTTCTTATTCTTGACATCGACTCATTAGTCACAACAGAGTTAGTTTCTGCATAAACAAATTTAACGGCAAGGAATGTTTTAAATCTACAAAATGTAGGTGCATATTCCAAGCGAATTATTTTATTACTAGCACACTCTTATTTCACTGCTCTTTTCCTGCACTGATGAGGTTCAAACCTCAACTGTGCTTAGTTTGTTCTAAGTGACGTTTTCACTGTGCAAGTCCTGGGATGGGACAGCCCTGAAAGCTGTTGATCTCATTGTGGGCACCTGGAGTGTTTTTAAGCCCACGTCTTGCTGGGGCTTGGAGGGGCTTTCTTTGGGAATGTAACAGAACAGCTTGCAGTCTCTCCTGTCTTCTGGTAAATGCAGTCAGCAAAGGGAACAGAAAGGGATTTAGGGCTCGTTACAACGTTGTTCACCATCTTAGGCCAAACCTTCCAGACTGTTTTCTAATTGCAAAGCAACATGATCAAGCAATGAAGTATGGAGCAAGTCATACAGGTTTGGCATACCAGTGCTTACATTGCATACGGGTGTATGAACAATCAACCACAGATACACACAGGTGTACATCTATTTACCTCTACTATGTCATATAGGTCATATGCCAAACTAAACTCCACTCAGAACTACTGTTACGTATACTAGAGTATATGTATGTACATGCATTCTTTTTTTTTTTTTTTAAAAAAAGGGTGATTTTGAGGGACTGCATGTAATGTTATGGCATGTCATCAAAGAACACCAAACGTGTACTTGGCCTTTAGACATACACTGTCACAAGACAAATAAATTTTCATGTTTTATTTTGACTCCTTTATATGCATATATATATGCATACAAAAATATAAATATATGTAAAAAAACTGAAAGAAGTCTTTGTGTGTCTGAAAGTTTGTCATGTTTATTCAGCTAAAACAGCTAGTTATCTTCCATAACACACCTTAATTTCTTTGTGTACATGAACAGATGCACAGGTACACATAAAAGATTTGTTTTCCTTTTTAATAGCAAGATATATCGCATATACATAACATCAAAACTTAGTATAAAAGCCATTTTAGAGTGTACCTGGATTTTATTTTTTATAGTAACACTTGTTCCACTTTATGATCTATAATCAAATAGTTCACAAGAAAGCCCCTAGGCATGGATTAATCTCATTTAACATTATACCTATAAAAGTTCAGAAGGTAACTGTTCAGGCTCTGTCTTCAGTGAAAGGCAGGAGACAGGCAAATCACCCCTGTGCAGGACAGGAATCTGTAGATGAATCACCAGCTGAACATGCCTATTTCTCTACACTAAAGCATGAAACAGGTAGATTACATTTAGACAAGCAAACATTAGATATCCAAAGTCAGCAGCGCTGAATCACGTGCCATCAAGCCACCAGGAGGAATGCATGGGGAAGCAGATGAAGGTAGCTCAGTACCTGGGACTGAATGGCATTAACACGTCCTTGCACACACCTGCAATTGGACACAGTCTGGTCTTCCACTCGTGGGTGGTGGGGGAAGTGATATCCACAAAGTTTCAAGTGTGGTATTTGTTCCAACAACCTAAACATTCATTAACTCTGCCCTTTCAACAAAACAGGTACGTGCGGGACATCATGCTACCAGGCAGCAGCAAAGGACTGGTCCATTGGCTCAGCTGTGGTTTGCCACAGGCTCCCTGCATCAAGCAGGCCTTGACTGAGTGGCCTCAGGCACATGCCATAGAGCTGCTTGGTGATGGGATGACCCACAAGATCAAAACATGCTCCTCTTCAGTACCCTTATTGTGGACGATGATGACAATGATGAAGAACCTTTCAGTGACCCTGTACCAAATACAGTATATGCTTTCTGTTGCCTTTTCTTTCCCACTTACTCCTTACCTGCAGGAAGCAAGAGAGGAAATAGTATTTCTTTGTGTTTTGCTCTATCACACTTTTAATGCTCCCAATGATCCTCCATTTAAAATCACATGGAATAACAATATTCAAGGGCATAGCAGATTTTTCTTCTGTCTGTGAAGAGTTCCAGATATTAGAGATGAAAAAGGTGAGTAAAAATGGACTGAAATTGTGGAACAAGGAATATGAGGCTACTCACTGTATAATGTCCTATATTCTGACACTACTGCCAAGGAACCCAGCTTAATTCTTTCCTGTTATGCAACCAATTTGTCTGAAATGACTGAAGTCCAGTTTCAAAATATTGCTATAGTTCCTGAAATAGTGCTTGGAATACAAGAATACAAAAACTTCTCACTTATATAACTTGTAAAAACTTTCTACATACAAAAAAACCCACTGTAATTCACTCCGAGATTCAGGGATGCCATAGACCTCCAGAGCTGAGTTAACATAATTAATCACCAGAGCCACAAAATTAGTTTCCTTGTACTATCAGAATCTTTGTCTGTTGTTTTATCATACACATTTAAAATATTTCTACCTTGAGATGCTCTCTAAGACATGTTATCTTAGTGATAACTGAGTTTATTTAACATCAGTCATAGGTTACTCTTTCTCTCAAACCTGAACAGCTATTACAGAGCGGCAGTGAAAATTAGCATGACCATGTAAACTGTGGCTGAAATGGTGCTCCTAAATATTTGAGGGTCAAGCACCTGACACCACACTTCCAGATTACCACATCAGATATCCTTTTCTGTTTCTACTCCTACCAGTTTGGAGTAATGTAACTCAGCTTCAAAGTCAAGTGCGGGTGCAATGGGACGTTATTTCCCAACAGCTAAATAGAGTTACATGCTACATGGCTTGATCTCATCTACTTTGAGTAAGTAAAACATGTAAGTTAATATTTTTTTCTTCTTCACAGCTCCATAGAAAGAGAGAAAGAGGCTTTTCTTTGGGGTAATTAATCAATGTAAATTGCTTTCAGCAAAAGCCTCTTGGTTCTGATATGCAGTCCCTTGTGAATCAAGACACTCAACTAAACATTTTAACAGCTTCACCACTCTTTCAGGTAGTGATGGTATCATTCAGACATTTTGGTAAGAGACTGGGGAAAAAAACAGCTCAGGTGAGCAAGTGGGAGGCAGGCGCTGATCCTTTTGGTCTCCAAAATGGACTGTTGCCTGATTTTCTCTGTGTAGGGAGTAGGGCATCATGGTTTGCTCCATTTATCCAAAATATTGTGTTGACCTGTTCCCAGTGAGCTGTAGGCAAAGAGGATAGCTGTGCTGGCAATGAGCCACCTCTATTCCAGGCTGTGCCAAAAGGCACAAGGAGAGTAAGCTGCTTTTGTCCTCAACTCCCACTTCTCTCACATAGGGTTAGGCTTCATCTGGCCATAGTAAATACTTCAGCCAACTCATCTTAGAAGAGAGAACTTGAGTCACAGTGTCTGTGAAATCCTCGGTTTTTATCATTACGAAAATGTATCCCAGTGCCAGAGTATCCTGTTGTTTATTCACTCTTCTGGCATAGCCATGTAAGGGGGTGGATGCCAACACACAGCAATCTGCAAGAGGCAGACAAACACAGGAGGTGAGACTGGTTAGGAGGTACAGACTAGACACCTCCCTCGTAAAGAGCCAGTCTGTTGCCAGTATGACTGGGAGCCCTTGGAGGCTTCAGAAATGTGCCCTTTGGTATCTTGGCTTAAGAGTCAGTTACATGGGAAAAACAATACATGGTTTTACTATGCCCAGCAACACAACTCCTGCCTCAGGCAGAAATAGAAGGCTTGCTTTCTGAAAATAATGGGGGAAAACACTTTGAACTAAGAGATTGATTCATGCATTGGCAGTTATATAAAATGTAGGTTTTTGCTGGAGCATCTCATTGTGCAGCCACCATTTTGGCATGCCAATGTGGTGAGCATGTCAGTTAACCACATAGTTATGAAGAAGATGCAAATGGGACTGTCTCTTGTGCCTTTTTCTTCTTTTAGACTAGCAAGTAATATGCCATCTCCGTCATAGTATATATAACTTTCGGAATTAAATCAGGATTTCATGCATAACGTCTTGCAATTACTGTCAGTTGCATCTGTTAATAAACTATTTCCTTGGCTGTCAATAGTTGTTGTCAATTATTACTAATTTTCTGTCTGAAATTAGGATTTCAGTAACTTTTTAATGCAAATACCTCCATCAAGTTATTATATTGTCAAAATCTTGCACTGAAATAAATTCTTCCTTTCTCTGTCTATGTCAGAACTACACAAGGCTGTTGAAAAAGTGAATGACATATCTTAATGGCGGTGAAAGTTTTACCTAGATCAGCCACATTCAAGTTATACAGTATTCACGTTTTCAAGAATTTCTACAACCCCACTTAGTTTGAAACAAAAGCTGAGACTCTTCTATAAGTACAATACCTCAAAGAGATGACATTTGAAGAAAATTATTAATTATCATGAGGATTCATAATAAAATCTTGAGATACACAACAAAGAGCCATTTTCAGAATGGAGGGGAGCAAATAGTCTTTAATTTAAGAGAATACTGACTGAATTCCAAATTTTCCCTTAGTTACATTATTTTTATATGATAAAATGCCAAAATTACTCCAAATTTTAATTTATAACTGGCACTAAAGGCCTAGCTACATGATGCAATGGAGTATTATTCAAAGAGTCCTTCATCATCTCCAATCTCACTTTAGAACTGGGAAATATATACTATTCTAATAATGCAAACCTGCTTATAAGCTAATAATATTTGTTTAGAGGTGGACTGACTTAATATGGGTGCCTGTTCCTATTCTGTATGCTACTTCATTTAGGTAGCTATTAGGTCTCAAGAGTACACGTTCACAGGATTTCAAGACATGACATCTAGTGGGAACTGTATCTCTGAAACGCAACCATTGAGCATTAGAGATACACTCGGAAAGTAGCTAGAATAGATTCTTGAATAACTTATACTATTATGTATTTATTTATAGGAGAAAAAATGCATAAACCTGTAACAATTTGAGGGCTAGAAACATACATATTCTATTATTTTAAATATGGTATTTAGAAAATGCTATCACTAAGGACTACTTGATGTTCTGTTGTGTTTTGTGGTGCTACAGAAATAATCATAGCTATATATATATAAATTTTTCCACAGTGATGATCTTTTCTAAAGCTTTTGAACAGAGAAAATGTCAGAATTAAGAATTAAATACATTAAACATTAATACCTTGAGGTTTTAAAGTAGAAATAAATTTTATACTTTTCTTGGGGGACAGAAATGGATATTTTTGAAACTACATTCTTCTTGTATTCTGGAGGTTGAAAAGTGGTCCAGCTCCATACAGGCTCCATAGGTCCTGTGAGCATCCATGTTGTTCTGTGCTTTAACATACACACTAGTATGGTTTTGGTGTGGGCTAGTAACATGTCATAAGGAGCCTGGAAACACGGATAACACCAGCCAAGGACTGTTCCCTTCAGGAAACTTAATTTTGGGGAAGGAGTACCTTTAGGATGCTCATGAACAACATCCTGACACTTGCCCTCAGGATTAGAGAACAGTCCTGTCTCATACCTGTACACAGGCAGGACACAGGGTCTTTAACAATTCAAGATGCCCGAGGATGTTCAGGATATCAGCATGTGACTACAAATGCCCCACCTGGGAGTAGCCAGACTGAGCTACCTTGACTGTAATGTAGATCTGCAGAGACTTACTCATGAGGCAAAGAATACACAGACTTCTGAGATAGCAGTTCTGGACTATAAATGACACTGCTATCTCCCCACAGAATGCTGGTTGCACTGAGGTTGAAGAAAAACCTTTCACTGTTTCCCCTCAGTGATAAAAGCCATGTTGACTATAGTTTAAAAGAACTAAAAGGCCCAGTCAAGGCTTACCATCTGCCTGGCTCAAACTGTTTAAATATGATTGCAATACTGATATTGCTCTAACCTCTGTTATGCATCTCTCTGCCATCTGCAGAGCTGGGAGAACAGGTTTTCTTTATAATCACCATGACGAACTGTGTAATAGATTGAAGAAAATCATGTTTATATAAATACGTAGTGTGTATACAATACATATAAAATAACTTGAACAGCTTGTCTGACCACCAAGTATCCAGGAAAGGACAGTAAGTCACCTCTGATATCAAAAAGCAAACAGAATTTTGTTCAGCCAGAACCTTACTGAAACAGGTGGCACGCAACAGTATGTTTGAAGGTTATGTGTTTATGTCAAACTTAGCAACGATAACTGGTAAGAATAGAAAAGTCTATGTAATCTATGTTACCTGAAAGTCCAAGTAACAATGTTGAACTTCCTTTTTTGATGCAGTAAGAAAGTGTCAAGAAAAGGAGAGGTAATAATTTTAAGATTGGTGCTGGAACGGAGAAATTATATTGTATGTGTGTTACCAGAAGTCTTGATGTGTAGCATGGTAATGAAGAAATTCATACATTCACTTTAGCAGCTGTCAAGCATATAAACATATAGGGAGATATAAATAAAAGAGAGCATCTCACTGCCATTGGAAAGTGTGTCGCAGAAAGAGTTGTGTAGAGAAGCATCTTGTCTGAACACAAACCCTGTGTAAGCAGGGCTGCATGGAGCACCATTTGCCTAGGCACATAATTTTAGAGTTAAAGTGTTATTTTAAGGTACTTGCTGGTCTTTCTTTCAAAGATGGTGCTGTAGGGTGAAGAAGGCATGTGAGAATTAAAATGTCTTTCTTTGTCATTTGGCAAAACTCTTCAGACCCACAGCAAAAACTGCTGAGGTCATTACAGACTTTTGATTGAGTCCAACAGTCTCTGAATCATAGATGCCATGTAAGAACAGTGAGAAGGAGGGCAATTAGTGCTAGGCACAGAGTGACATAACATGATAAAAGAGGAGAGGAATTGAGGGGATGTTGACAATGCTCATTTCAAACTACAGGAGAATTTTAAGGAGGAAAGGCTAAATGTAATCCTCAAACTGGGAGTTCACAGGAACCACTATTCTGAAAAGCACTACAGCATTGACTGTTCACCCAAAATGTGGCAATTCAACAGCAAAGGCACAATCATGAGCCTGCCAAGAACCATCCTGGTTCTGACTCAGAACAAAAAGTATAACGTAGTGATTCATCAGCATCACTTCCTTCTGCACATTTAATTTCCTGAAGAATTTCTCATCTGCTCTTCCTTTAAGATCTAGCAATGGCATGGCTGAAGATCAACATATGATATTTAACACTGACAGAATAGAAAGAGGAAGAATAGCTCTTCTCAGAACATGTACCAAACATTCTATTTACCTGTATTTTATGGGAGTGGCAGTAGAAAAGCAAGTCAATTTATAAATTAGGCCTGCTTTCACAGTGTTGTTTTCCAAGTGAATCATCACCTTGAGTTGATCACATTTTCTAATTTAAAAAGTTTAAACATGCAGAAAAATGTACTTTTTCTCCCTTTATCTTATCAGGTACATCATCAGCACACTACCATCCTCTTCCACTAAAAACATTATCCAGCATGCCAACTATGAACATGCCTCTGGCTTATTTCTTAAGAAAGATTAAGTATTACCTCATAGAGTGTATTGAAAATATGTTCCAACAACAACATAACATCTAAGAAAACTGCAGAAACCATTATTTTCTGTCAGTGGGGTTAGAAACCAATTTTCATCTCAGTCTGGGGGGAAAAAAAAAAGGGACAGTTTTCCACTTTACCATTTGATTGCACCATTTAAACTTCATGTTCCTTTCAGCAGGTTTACAAGTGAAACCAGACTGGTCAGTTGATTTTATTGTATGTATATGTTCATTGTCAACACTTAGACTTCAAATTCTTATGGAAAACAACAGACAATGAAATCAAAGGTTCACCTTATGCAATTATTATTCATTAGAGCTGGCACAGCTCTCATAAAGTAAAGAAATGATGAAAAGTATGGAAAATTTCAGCGAGTAGGATTTCCCTTTGGCTAGTAGGAGTCATTACTTACCTTACAGTAGACACAGCTGTTTCAAAAGTGTTGTCCATTTGCAGTTCACTCTCTGTGTGACTGAATTTTGCATATCAGTGCCTGAATTATGTTGACTAGCCCCATCCACTAAGTCTGCACCTGCACACTAAAGCTCCTCTACCCATTTCACCTAGACCGAATTCTCTTTTGCCATTACAGAACCCCGGTGCTATAAAACCCCACAGAAGCGAGAAGGAGAGCTGGTTGGGCAACATCTCAGAGAACACTCACAGTTACTGCAACCATTTTATTTAATTATGCCGAAGGGAAACCCTAGTAATGGAAATTTCCGTAGCTGACATCCTTTCTTGACATCCTTATGCTTTCTGCTGCCATGACTCACAAGCAATGACCTGATGTGTAGGAGGTGAGAGTACTTGGAGACTACCTTAAATAATGGCTATGGGACAGTTCTTTGAATACAAGCTGCAGATTTTAATTTTGTGACCAAAGAAAAACAGCATGATCCGGAATCTTGTCCAGATTTCCGAGATAGGTCCACTTCTCAGGGAAGCCACGGAGGCTGCTGGTACTCCAGTGGTGGCATGATCTCTAGCCTGGATTGGTAGATCTAATCTGGTTAGCTTACAACAAACTTCATGCAATTAGACACCCACTTAAAATAGCCTCTGGCTAACTGTCTGACTTTCTGTCCCATCTGTGAAACTGGCAAACAACATTGGGGTATCTGAAAACTTTGGTCCTATCCTGTTTTATTAAAGATCTCCATGTATATCGAGAATATACAATCTGGCTTCATTGTGTGTGGCTTCATTGTGTGAGAGCCAGGTTTCAAAAAAAGAAAAATCAAGTCAGTAATCTGTTGCAAAAGTAAGGATGAGACGATGGTACACAAAAGCTCCAACGTGAGACATAAACATGAGTCTGTCCTTACAGAATTCAGTGGTGTTACTGTGCTAGCACTTCCCTATTTCACAGGCAAAGGAAAAGATAAAAATGTATGAGTTTCATAATGGTTTCTTAACAGTATCTGGTTTAGAGGTTAGTATTACATTTGTCAGCATCCAATACACATTTCTCACTACCTTCAGCAGTCATTTGGTAACCAATGAACTAACTGTATGTGAGAATATCCAAGGCTATGTGAGACAGGGTTCTCTCTGTGTCATCTCTAGGAATTTCTAAGTATCTCTATCTGAAGAAAGCAGCCCTGAGATATTTGCTACCTGTCTTTACAAAATGAGGGTTTCAGGAATTCAAAATGCTTTTGAGGTTGACAAAAAGATGGTTTAGGGTTTTACAGGACACATCTGCACAAAGCCATTCTCTCAAAAGAGAGATCTGTGGCCCTCCAGCCTAAGTACTGCAGGGTGACTTATGGCCTTGTTGGCTTGGACTTCTTTTGTGCCAGGTGGGAACACCACAGCTCCCTTGAAGCTCTAAGGCATAATGTCATGGTTTAACCTCCAGATGTCAACTCAGCCCCACACAGATGCTCATTGACTTTCCCCCAGTGGGACGAAGGAAAAAATCAGAAAACTGATAAAACTCATGGGTTGAGATAAACAGTTAAATAGGTAAAAAAAGAACCACACAGACTAGCAAGACAAAACAAGACACCTCTTAGCAAAACTCTGTATTCTAGCTCTAGGCTCTTTCCATTAGAATAATCAATGGTGGTACTTGATGAGGCTCATTCAGACACAGGCAAATACAAATGATTTCACTCACTGTTCATCTGCCAGCTGATCCTGTGTTCCGGGAGAGATGTGAAAAGTTGAACTTCACGTTCTGTCTTTGAGTGGGATAGGGAACACCAAGCTCTGAGAAATTTTGTGTAGGCTTTTGGGAAGGATAGCTTTTTAACAAACATGTAAAACCTCATCTACTGCCAAATATGCTACAAACACAGAAGATTGAATTGAAATTTCTGAAATGAAATGGTATAAAATTTCTAACAAGGAGAATTAAAATAATCAGAAAGTCCTGTGGGAATTTTCTGAGGGAACATGAAGACATTTCTTCTTATGCATTTTCTTTTTAATGTTATTTGTGTGTATATATATTTGAAATGTGTTTCCTTTTCTTATATAAACTGTTGAGAGGAAACATGTTTTTCCTAGTTTAGTGCAAAATAAAAAAAAGAATGAAAAGGGTCTATTTCTTATGCTGAAAATATATATAAGTTCTGCAAAACTTAAAACTTTCTTTTATAGTGAACATCACCAGCACATTAATCCAGCCATATGTTTTGAAGTGAGCTCATGTTTACGGAATTGTTATAATAACCAAGGGTAAAATAAATTAAAATATTTATGTGGATGCATAGGCACAAATACATCAGAGCTGAGCAGGAATTGCTGTACTTTGGCTGAGAAAAGGATGGAGCTCAAGAATTTCTCTTCTGTTTCCCCTGCCCCTTCGCAACAATTCATTCATTCAATTGTTAGAGGAAGCACATGGAGATGTCATGCAGAATGAATTTCTCTTATGCTAATAAAAATCTCAGTATAATGTAAATAATACCTTATCTGTGCTGCTAATTGAGGGCCAAATTGAGACCTGAGAGATAGCAAATGGATTGGGAAATAAGGGACTGTTTGATGACAGCAAGAGTGGCAGAATTTGGACCTTAGAGCAAGCTTCCTCAAGTGAAGACCTGGAGGCCAAATGCAGCTCATAATGCCCAGCCAAAGCTCCTGACAAATTTGCCTGCCTGGGGAGTGGCCTCAAATCCAGATGGGGTGAGTGATAAGAGCCCTGGGATCTTACTCATGCATATGCACGAGGCAGGGAGAAGTAGCTGCAAGTAGCATCTACAAGGGCACAAGCACATCCCACTCTTCCTATTCCAATGTGCTTCTGAACATACTCAGCTTGTGTGTTGATTTGTCTACTTTTCAGTATTTTTTTGTCCTTTCAAGAAGGAGTATACACTTTTATTTTGTTCCCAACTACTCTGTTCTGAGTGAAAACTTAGAAGCAAATTCCTTGAAGATGTTTCAATAGTACTTCACCTAATTTTTTTTAAAAGAAGCCAAAATTTGGGCCCTAAAGTACATCCATGAAGATAATTCTCCATGCATGTGCTATTTCTGCTTCCTTTTTTCTTAAGCTGGTCCACTGAAAGAAGTGCTTTGGCTTGAAGCCAAAAAATATCATAAAATTTTGCACATAAATAAATGCTTCAAACATAGTTCCATGCTTGTCAGTTGGTGAATATGTTTAAATGATTGTTATAAAAAGTATAAACACAGGATTAGAACAGTCGATGGAGTACGTATATATTGTACATGTACACAGCTTTAATAGCTAGAATAGGATTACCTGCAATGACTGTTTACCTATGATAAGCCACAATGGGTACATTTATATAGACAATCTGCTAGTGAATTTATTCATCAGACTCCTGATGGTGACACTGCTTGTATCTTAGCTCACCTCTTGGCCTTGGCCTCGGCCTGAAGATTGTCCCTCCATGCAGTCTCTGGGATGAGTCTCCTGTAAAAAGGACTGGTGCTAGGCAGCACTGATGCAAGACAGCGAGAGTCATCTGGCCTCCAGGTCAGGGAATGGTCCCTGCTTTTCTTTTTAAGCCAACATCATTTCATACACACGTGTGATGCTTACGCATGAGATTAACACACTCTTATCTTTACCTGGCAGTACACGTCTTCATTTCAACCTGGCAATTATGGCCTTAGGTTGACAGGAAGACAGATGGGGTGTCAGCATAGCAATGAAATTTTGAGTGCCTTTCCCTGAAGTTGTCCCTTAAGTGCTGAGGCACTAAAGGTATGAATGCTAAAGAAACCTTAGTACCTGCCAAACTCTGCTGTGTTAACCTGTGAGGTATTATTTTGGAACTTATTATTAATATAGAAGATGCAGTGAAATAAATGAAGTTATATCACTCTACATGCCCCTTAATATGTCCCTTAGTATGCCTTATTAATATGGTCCTTATAGGGCAGAGCATATCCTGTCACTAGTGAATTTCCCTAGAGAATGCCTTGGATGATGAGACACCTCAGTTCAGAGTCCAAACTTGTGGATGAAGGTGAAAACCCTACTGCTCTCCTTACAATCAAGGCTTGTCCTGCATACCATACTATCCAATATTATTTCAGCAAGATGTTTGTGTTAAATATACTGTAAGGTCCACAGCTTTATTATTCTAGCTGTCATCTTTTTTGGGGTGGTGGGGAGTTTTTTTGTTTGTTTGTTTGTTTTAAAAAATACATCTTCTAGTATGTTTTTTATGCTACAGTTTCATGATTCATTCCAGCTTGGCTTCGACACAACGTTTTTCCACCCACATAGAAAACCATGCCAAGCCTCCAAGGTTTTGCAATATTCTTTTGTAGTATTACTTTTATCAGGCAATCAAGTAAATATTAATATAACTCTTTTTTTTTTAAGGAAAAGCAACTTTTGCTGCCAACTGCACAACTTTCCATGTGATAATTTGAAGTATCAACATGTATCTTCTTTGAAAAATTTAACTTATATATTTCTAAACATCTGTAGTGTTAAACTGCTCGTGGGTATGAACTTAATATCACAGGCATTTTTACTTTTGGTTTTTTTGCATAGGTTGTTTGTGTTGATCAGGACTCAAAGTCTGTTCATTTTATTCACTTGACCATTTGACTCAGAGTAGGTAAAAGCCAGCAGGTTTATGAGCACAGCTATGTGCTCTGTTGCAAACAGTTATGCTGGCATGTAAATTTTAATGCTATTATAGCTTATTCTAGATCCTGAGAGGGCATAACCTGCAGCAGTTTCAGTACTTCCAGAACAGTAATAGCATGATTTAAACTGACATATTTTACCAGTTTAACAATATAATTAAACCAGAAAAACATTCAGGTCTAAATCTGATGTCAGAGCACAAGAATCTGGCTCATACGCACTTCAAATGATGGGATTTAGATGATTATTTTAGAGACGGGTGAAAACATAGATACATAAGATTTACTGCTCAGTTTCACAATCTTTTTGCATGATGAATCATTTTTGCTCACTTACATAGGTGAATAAGTATTGTGGCACTTCAAGTGAATACAATCCAAGGTAAGAGTTGCAGAGTAGAACCCATAAAATACACAATATACCAGATAAGCTTTTTCCAGTCATACTGCGAAATAATTATTTCCTGTCATATCACTGCATGGCAATTTTCAGTTCATGATCCAGTAGTTCCTACTCAGCATCCTCTCTAAGACTTTTAATCCACTGCAACAGTAATATAGCTACCATGCTTAACCCATCGCTACAATTGCATAGAAGTGTAGTTCCTCCTCATTAACAAACTAGATGAGACACGTGTTCCATATATTAGTTAACACACGCACACACGCACAGAGAATCTATTTCAGGTTAACTGAAAGGAATTTGCTGTACAACTTTCAGTTCAACCACTAAACCCCAAAATCCATTATTTGCACAGTTCTATTTCCAGCACACATAAATATGCCACTCGTGTTCATTATTGGTACCACAGCCTACCTCTGTCCTTTCTTCCCTGTGAATAGGGCTATTCTTCACACTGCCAGCACTTGTTTAGCACTTCCATTGCATTCATTATGAGATATTGAGTAAAATTCAGCTTGCCTGAATTTGAGCTATGTAACACAAGTGTCTGTACCTGAGCTTGTTCGAGTTCCCATCAGAGTTAAGGGAAGGCTCAGATCCAAGCCAGTTTCCTAGATATAGAATTGTTATTGAAGTGTTAGATGCTACTTGCTGTCACCCTTCGGCTGCTCCAGAAGAGCATGGATCACCCCTAGGTCTTGGGTCTTACCTTCAGGCTTTATGAAGATGTCTTTTATTCTTGATGGCATCTCAAATGACGTTAGAAGGTTGTGCTTAGGCAAGCTTCAAACTCTCCATTAACTTCAATAGGAGCTTAACACCTAATTGAGGTGCAGATATCTACACTGCAGACACCATAAATTAGGTTGAACTGAATCCTGCTCACTAAGATCTGAAGAAAACACTCATCTGTGTTGGGGCTTGTGGAGACTTCTCTGACTAACCTATCTTGACTAATTTGGGACTATTCTGCATTCAGACATCCTTCTCATGAGGTGCTTTTTCCTTTGCAGTTGTACCTTAAAATCTTACACATAGACTGAAAATAAAAGTAATTTACACACTTTGTACATTTACTTATGTCAATGTAATACATTACTATCTGGCATAATAAAACAGCCAACAAAGCACAAAGAGGATTGTCTGCACACAAAGTGTGAACTCTGCCCCAAGGAAATCAACTAATGCTCAGCTGTCCATAAGAACTTCCTTTAAAAGGAAACATACTTTTTTCAGACCATAGTCAGCACCATCTGTAGCCTAGTTACATTCAGCACAGTGCATAGGAGCACCCTCACCCTCAAGTGACCAAAATAAATGGTCATTCCAAAAGGCTCTCAGGACTCTAAGAACAAAATATCTTTCTAAGACAGCAGACAAAACTCTAAACAGCACTGTCCCACTCAAGGCACTGTCCCCATCCCAGACAAATGGAATAGGTGCAAATCACCATGAGGTGGTTCTGGATCATTTATTGACTTCTCTCAGAGCTCTGCAGTGAGTGTCTCAAAACCTGAGCTATCTAAGCCTACAGCTGCTTTAGCAAATCCAGACTAACGGGGAGAGGTGCTGAGGAATGATGGGTACTCTGCCCACATTTCAGGGGTTTGACATCAGACTAGTTCTAGTTTGGTCCTGTTGACTGAAGTTCCATTAGCAATGCAAGGGTGTTAGGTAGTCTTCTGGAGCACATTTTCTGGTTAATGTCATTCAAAAGGAATCTTGCTTAAATGTTTTGAGAGGCTCTATGATGCAAACCAAAGCTTCACTGAGCAGCAGGTCAAGGGAGGTGATTCTGTCCCTCTGCTCCACCCTTGGTGAGACCCCACCTGGACCACTGCATCCAGCTCTGGAGTCCTCAGCAGAGGAAAGACATGGACCTGTTGGAATACATCCAGAGGAGGCCCATAAAAATGATTAGAGGTCTTGAGCACTTCTCCTGTAAAGAAAAGCTGAGAGGGTTTGGGTTGTCCAGTCTGGAGAAAAGAAGGCTCTGGGAAGACCTTATCATGACCTTTCGAGACTTAGAAGGAGAGTATAAGAAAGGCAGGGAAAGACTTTTTAGTAGGGGCTTTTCTGATAAGATGAGGGATAATGGTTTTAAACAAAAAGAGGGCAGATTCAGGAGAGATACAAGGAAGAAATATTTTGTGATGAGCATGATGGAACACTGGAACAGGTTGCCTAGAAAGGTGGTGGATGCTCCAACCCTGGAAGCATTCAAGGCCAGGTTGGATAGGGCCCTCAGCAACCTGATCCAGTGGAAGATGTCCCTGCTTGCTACAGGGGGGTTGGACGAGGTGAGTTTTAAGTGTCCCTTCCAACTGAAACCATTCTATGATTCTATACTAGCAAAGGGTTGTCAGGAGATTACCCTCAAAATAGCACTCACAACAGAAACTAAAACCCTAATAGAGAGCTGTCCTTAAACATCTCCTTCTCCTATCTTCTGATTGTGGTAGTAGGTTCTGCTTGTAGTTCCTGGGATGCCTTTGTACACTGTATACATTGATTAATCTCCAGAGATATTTCTGTTCCCTAACTGCAGTATTCATAGGGATAAAAAAAAATCAGAGCTCTCGGCAGATGTGGTTATTAGTGTCTTTGTATGATATGACTGTGGTTGCCCAAGTCCGTCTCCCAAATTATAGATTTACATCGAAGAAGTTATTGTAAGTAACATCCTTCACACACAGTTCAGCCCGTTCTCCAGAAAATGAATTGTCAGCATTGTAATACACTAACTAAACTGGGTGGCAGTGAGAGCTTTGCACTGCACTCCTATGACTGTACTAATGGCTTTTCTTGTCACAATAAATACCTGCCACCTTTTGCCATTTCTTTGTATAAAGGAGTGTATATGTATTTTACTGACTTCATAGTCACTGTCTTCCTGGCACACTTCATTCACAGCTTCTTTGCATCTTTAGATTTGGTGATGTAGTAAATGGAGGATGAAGGGTTAACCAGTTTCTAAAGGGTGCTGTTAAATGATGGTTGTCCTTCTGAATCATGGATTAGCAAATAATCATTTGTTCTGATGATGTAATATTTGTAACTTACAGTAATGTTACTAAAGGGAGGAGTTCCGTGAAAATTGGTTTGAACTGGTCTCTCTGGTTTATGATCCTTCCTGTTTCCCTGCTCACGCACTGGCTTAATCTTACTCAGTAAACACGTTTGTTTCCTAATTCTCCTTCAGACCTTGATTTGCAAGCATCTCAGGGGAATCCTATCCTGATTTTAAACCCAAACGTATCAAAATAAACCCCCAAAAACCAGTGTTTTAGCACTAAAAAGCAAAAGAAAGCATTGATTTACTTCTAGTCATTGCATTCTAATTTGGCGTAAAATTAACTCCCTGGAGATTGCTGATAAATACATTCATCTTCCTAAGCTTTCATTTGGCTAAGAATCTGGAGTACATCAAAGGTTTCTTTTAAAGGCAGTTCCTGAAAGGCAGTACTAAATGTTATATATTGTTACAAGAGGTAAAAAAAATTAAAAACAATTAGTTTATATTAATATATTTTCTACTGGAAACATATAACATTTAAAGCACTTATAGACAGCAGGTGAAATTTTTTTTGTAGTTCCTAAAAGTTACTGTTTCATTAGGGCTGAAGACTTTCTCAGCAGTATCTTAAATATTTACTGATAAATCCTGAAATGGAATTCTGCATTTTTTCTCGATTTTCTGTTCCTTTCCTACTGCAGAGAAGTGAGTAGGAGTAACATCATCTTGTACTCATTCACCCTGTCAGTGACAATTATTGAAAAATCAACAACTCTTATCTGTTGTCATACCATAACGTGTAAAGCAGATGGTTACTTTCAAGTATCATATACCAATACAGACAGTATTTCTGCTAATGAAGGGTAATAAATATTTAGTTTCTAATGATGCTATAGGGTGCATTCAACTGTGTACAATAAAATAAAGCATATGTGAAAAACTGGTTGGATTCAAGATGAATAGTCATGCTTAGACTGTGGAGTGGACAGGAAGGAGGAAACCATTATTCTGCATGATGGATTGTGTTTGTGGATTTGACAGTTGCAGGGTGGGTATTCCTAGAAAATGCCAAGCCACTTCCTCTGTGTGCAACTGGAACAAGTCTCAATTTACAAACCACCTTGAACACATAGTCGTGAGCACAGTCCACTGCTGACTTGAATCTGTTATCTGTAATAGCACCACGGCATCTGTGCTTACCATCACACGGGAGATTTCTTGCTAATCAGAGAAAGTGGACTTTTACAAGAAGTTCAGTGATATCAGTACCAGCCCCATGCCAACAAGAAGCAGCAGAACTGCTTTTTTATTGTCACGGTTTATAAATTATTTACTCAGCTGAACATTGAAGATTATGTGTGCTATTCAAAATAAGGGCAAGTTTAACTCAAAAAAAAAAAAAAAGTG
>VXAY01001457.1:58637-120380 GCA_013399855.1 Oxyruncus cristatus | reverse complement strand
AAAAAAAAAAAAAAGTGCAGTAGGCATACATGTAGGATTATGTGAGAACGTTCCCAAACTGTGAAATAACTCAAATAGATCGGCATGCAGTGATGCATAGGTCAATCAAGTCACAGCATGCTTCTATTTAGTTTAATAGTAGATGCTCTAACATTTGTAGTTGCACAGTGCATAGTCAAACAGTATCGCAAATGGATTTTTTTTGTGTGTGTTCTTCAGCTCATATTCTATTCAAAGCAGTGTAGTTTTTTTCTTTTTTTTATTCTTTTTTTTTTTTTTAAGGTTGAATAAGTCTCTAGTTACTTTCTTACTATTGTTAGAAAACACTTTGGTAAACAGCTATATTTAATATCCATTTAGACTATGTTGACCTTGAACTTTTCTGAAGAGTATTCATCATATCCTTAAGCACTTAGCTTATTTTTGTGTCTTAAAGCCAAATTATTTGGGTAGTATCCAGTAGCTAGTGCTAATGCGGTCCATTGACCCATCACCAACAAAGATCACTGAAATCATGGGATCCCCTGCTTTCCAGCTCTTCACTCAGTCTTAAAGATGAGAACTGATAGCTGAATGGCCTTCTTGTTGCTGGAACAGAAAGGCTGGTTAAAGCTGTGTACACGATTCATGTTAAATTTAACTTCAAAATTTGCTTTGGTGCTGAGTCACAACTGAACCAAACATTTGAAAAATCGTTACAGAATAAAAAGTTTTACATTTTTATTCTAAAAATTAGCTTGGAGGGGAATTCTGATTTCAACCCAAAATTTCTCATTGTTAGTAAAACTTACAGTTATTTACTTACTTTTATGGCTTCATTGTGAAGTCCATAATAAACCATAATCCATAACATATTATTTGAAACAGGATTGCAGGATAATGGAAAGATACAGTAAAAAGCTGGCTTCTCTAATTTGTATGTTGCATGTTGACGTGCTCCTTTTGTTAAGTACCAAAGTGTTTCATCAGAACAAAAGCAGAAGATACTTTGATCTGAAAAATAAGGTAAGATATTTCAATGACACACTGCAGCCACAATTCATCCTTACCTAACGTTAATCACCCATGTAAGGCATGTAAATTAGGGGGTTAGTCACCTCCAGATCCCTCTAATGTTGCAGGAGGATGATGGGCACTTTCTCAGGGTGGCAGGGAGACTTGGTGGCTCCGCAAGAGTGGAGGGAGCCAGGGTGGCTGGGCTGTAACACTGGTACCTCAGCAGTGGAGCCAAGTGTAGGTTCAGGCACTACCTCATACCTCCTGGTTTCTGAAATAAGTCAATGAAATAGTGTAATTGTTCCTACTTTGTAATTTTCTTAGGAGATGGGTTTTCTTTGGTAGGAAACATAAGTAAGATATTTCTCACTCAACAAAAATTTCTGCACCATTAGAAAGTAAAGTACCTTTGGTCCAGATCATCCCACCGGTTTTAGTTGTGAGCAGTGCAAAAGTGCTATATAACCAATTCATAGAGGAAAAGCTGTACTTTCATTCTTCAGTAAACTACACTGGGCTTTAATGGGATCTGGAAAGAAGCCAAGTCAATCTGCCCTTTAGCCTACAGGCAGATCAAGCAGGAGCGATGCTTTTGGGAGCAAAACTGGGAAGATTAGGGGGACACCTGAACTGCAAGATGAATTCAGCAAGAAGCACATAAATCCCCTAGGTGTTCTTTTTTTTTGCCTTTCTCTGAATTAAATTGTTTTTTGTTTTGCTACAGAAATGTGAACTCAGAATACATTATTGCAAGCATATGGCAACACCATTATAAGATAAGGCAGATACACATATGTGTCATCTTGACCAAAAGTAAAGGGCCAAAAGTAAAGGACCAAGTAAAGGGTAAAAGTAATTAGGCTGGTATAGTGTAAGGTGTCAAAGGTAAAGAAGCATCTATGACCAAGCTTTCTAGATTCCTAGAACCAGAGACCACGGAATAACCTGTAGTAACAGAACTCTGGGGATCATCTACAGCAAGCCCAAGCTCAAAATGGAACTATTGCAAATACTGGAGCATCTCAGCTGGGTCTTTTTGAGCTGAGACAGTGTAGGGGTCCTCCAGGGATGGAGATCACACAACTGTTCTAGTTTTTGTACTAGAGCAAGTCACACAAAGACATAAAAGATTATCACATGTTCACTACCTGCAAATAGATCAGTCCTTTCAAAATCAAAGATTGATGCAGGATGGAGAAAGAGGTTATTGTACTTTGTATGTATCACTGCTCCCACACAAGAATTTTGAGGACACTGGAGGTAGAAGCAGTAAGGTGGGGAAGATGAGAGACTGCCTCCATTCCCTTAGTTCCACTCAGTCTGATCTCAGAGCCTCTTTTCCTCCAAACCTTTCAGGTCTAAGTAATTGTATTTCCTCAGAGGACTCCACCAACTCCCAACTAATTTGATGTCCTCCTCTGGTGCAATTCCCAAATTTTACACTTTGTTCTTCTAAGTGCCGACTATGTCCCAACTTCTCTTAACTCTTCCTCTGCTCTTCTACTTGCTCCAACTTGAACTTCCCACATACCCTCTTTCATCCTTCCACACAAACCCCCAAATTCAAAGTTCCAGTTTTTCCTGCCCATCTGATTTGACCTCTCACTCATTGTCCCTCACCTGGACTCTCTTGCTTCAAGCTTTCTGGCTCCTCCCTTCCTTTCCTCACATGGAAGTGACTCTCCTGTGCCATTGCCATCTTGTGCTGTCACCACGACTTTAGAGACCAAGCTTCCACTGGATATAAAAACCCAGGGCATTCTCTGCCTAACCTTTCCTGCTTTCTCTCCTGTGTTTCCTCTCTTTTGGCAGGGATCTAAAGACCTCACACTCTTCACTAAGAACACACTTTGGTGTTTGCTTAGTGTTTACATCCAAGAAAAAGAGAAAAGACAGAATCCATAGATACAGTAGAATATAACCCTCTTGCCATCATGAATATTTGAAGTCATTGTCAACAAAACAGATCACCTATAATGGAGGTTAAATGAGAAATACGTGCATTCAGAAAGAAAGTGCACCTAGAAAATTGCAAAATTATATAACTAGATGAAAAAATTGCTGGGCTGTTGGTTAAGGTGCAAAGGAAACTCAAACTGGCATCACTGAATCTTACCAAGAATAACAAAAACCGAGTACAGTTGTAGCCTGTGCATCTCGGCATTGGGTGGAAACCACAACCTATGAATGGGGCTTTAAAAACACAAATAGGTGACGTGCCCAAGGCAGGATTCAAATCTACATTAACCCCATATTTACCATTCAGGAACTTTCAGCTACTTTACAAGGTAAAAGATGAAAACATGTCTTACTCTGTGTTCACAGATCAGAACCTGGAAGAAAGTGTCTACATATCCTCTTTCTGAAATCATACTTCTAAAATTGGCTGGTGATGGAAATGTTTCTGTCTATTTAGTACAAGTAAAGTTGTAGAGAACAAAGTGGGAGACCAGAATTTAGTTTCCTTCAGTCTTTCAAGTGCCAAATGTCCTATTTGTGTGAGTTGAATTGAAAGGGTGTTGACCATAAAGTGTATAAGCAGGTCCCTGCCCAAAACTACCTTGTGCAGGCTACAGGTTAATGTGCCTCTGTGGAGGTGCCTGTCTAGGGACTTTTGAGTTTTTTTGCTACACATTAACACAACTTGAAGAGAAAGAGTAGAGTGTGCATGAAAATCCATCTCTTCCCCTCCAAACAAAGTCAAACCTGATGAGAGGACATTTTCCTTGAAAAAATGTTAGTTTCAACCCCTTCAATCAGAGCAAAGTGTTGAATCTGAGCCTAACTTCCTTAGCAAATGACTTAACCACACAATTTTGTATGAAAGGTGGGTGGCAGATCCTCCTCCACTGTCTGTTCTAAAAATCACCCACAAAGCATTTTCCAAGGAGCTTTCTGGGTGTGTGTTGAGTGTTTTTTTGAGAATGTCTGCAGGTTTAAGCCCCCCAGGAGACTTCAGCAGAGGAATGCCTTGCTTCATAGGTGGGAGATAACTATCAGGCTGCTTAAACTGTTCTGGGCATGTGCCAAAGCAGTGCTCTGGACACCCAGAAGAGCTGAAGCTCAGACAGGCAGGTGCCTTCAGCAAGATTCAAATAAAACACCTAAGCATTTATGGTGCAAATGGAGAATTTCATCAAAGAAAGAGAAAAGTGATTTTCCCTATAATGTTTGCCCCACTAAAGTACTCAAAATTTTCATTATAAAATTTCCTCCTATGCTTAAAATTACACTACTGACGTCTTGACTGCACTAAATACGTAGACCATTTCCCAGAGTGCATTTGGAATTTACAAAGCAGGTATTCAACTGCCTAAGGTCCCCAAGGATGCCAATCTTCTAGACATTCTCAGATCATGTCTAATACATATCAACAGCACTAGGTTCAACACAGGATAGAACTGCCACGGTGACTTTAATTCAAAAACACTGGTGTAGGAGAAGCAGTGGTGGTGGTGGTGGTGGAATCCACTTTTTGCATACTAGCCTATGGGGTTGACCGCCTACACAGCCATGGATAACCCAGGTTCATTGAATTCTGGAATCAGACTGCAAGCATGAGAGCAGATAAATCCTTTCTGGTGAAGCCATGGTGTTATCTGGCAAGACTTTTATAATGTAATTATTGGGGGTTTTTTTATGGTATTCCTAATGAAGTATGTTTTGAAGAATCATGGAAGTTTTCCCTGTCGCAGCTGATGTCCTGCAGGGACCAGCTTGTCCCACAGTAAAGTTAATTAACCTTTTCTGTTCAATAAGCTTCCCTGCTCTGTAAAAAAATAACTCAATCTAACATGGCATGTTCCAAATGGATGAGGACTGCACCACAGCCACCTACCCCCATCTGCAACTAGGATGAATTTAGCCCATTGCCACTGAAAAGGGCAAACAGTGACAGCAGCTGTCTGTGGGACAGGATGATAACAAAGTGTGAATACAAGCCTCCTTTTTACGTAGATATTATGCAGATTATTCTTATTTGGTAGCACTTGGAGTATACTGAGAAACTTAAACACATGCTGTTTGGTTAAGCAAACTATAAAAGAATATGAGAACCCAAAGGCACTGCAAAAAAAATAAAGCTCATCCTCATTGCCAGATTGAATTCAAAATTCTGCAAAGCTGGTGAAGGTAGGCTGAAGAAAACAAAAGACAGCAATGCTATCTACGACACAAGAAGAAAAATAGGAAACTCAGCACAGGGTTTCAAGATTGTCTGTGGAGGTGGGTGAGTCACTGTTGCTCACACTTTGAAGTGAGTGAGACAAGCCTGTGCATCATATATTATTTCCTCTTAATCTGCAGAGAACAGGCCATCCCAAGCCATTGATGGAAGCCAAACACTCTGAGCACAAATGAAACGTGACTGGACACGGGTTTCTCTTAGTCAAGCATCCTGGGAGCCTAGAACCGCAAGTCAGACTCTGTCAGCAGTTGAAATACCTTTGGTTTACAGGTTAGCAACCTGGCGATAAAAATGAACTGTGGCTGAAACTAAGCCTACGTGGGCCTAATGCAATTGAGAGCCAAGTTTCATACCGCTATAGGGCTGATACTACACCCACTGAAGTCAATGATAATCTTTCCATGAATAACAGAGGCAAATCTTTTCATCTCTTGATGCCTGCACTTATAAAACAAGGATAACGGTACTTTCTTTCTCCTATGTTTGCAGCCTCAAAAACATTTTACAACAAGGACTGTCTCTTTCTAGGCATTCCACGTGGCATTTAACACCTACAGATTGCTCTCTTGTTTGGAAGTTCAAGCTAGAAAAAGGAACACTAGGACTGTCATGACATTTCAAACAGATATGTTGTTTGTTGTATACAGACTACCACAGACTTGTGGAGATCTGAAGATATAAGTCCATGGCTACCAATACAAACACTGTAAATCAGGGTTACTGGCAGGTTTTGAAACCCCTGTCTAAAAACTCTGGGGTTTTTATTTCTTCTTCTTCTTTGAACTACAACAGTAGTATAAAGCTTGTGAAGGCAGCATAGCTGTTACATATCTCATAATTTTGTAGGACTCTACAAGCGCAAGGCTGACTCCACCACTGAAGATAACTGCTTAGCTGAGTAAGTTGGACGTGTATTTTTTATTCATGTAATGCTGCTTAAATGTGTAGCTCAATGTATTACATTGAGAACAGTCTCTAGCATGTGCAGGACGTATGGCAAAAGAAAGCCTTGCATGATCTGTACTGTATTGATTTGATAATTGAGCTGGACTCTTCATTTCATCTTTAAGTCATTTGTATGCATGTATGCTTGGTTTGGTTTTTTGTCCCATTATGGGAAGCAGCTATACCTTGCACAGACTGCTATTATTCGCTGCTTTGGAAGACATGCTGGCAGACTCGTTAGTTTACATCCCCTGCAGGGCTTGGGTCTTCTTTTTATTTTTTTTTCTTTTCAATAAATAGATGTTTACTTGAACATGACATGCTGAAAAGGCATTTTGTCACAGTTTTGTAACAAAGCCCCACACCATCAAATACCATGTAAATATATACACTACATGAGAGGATATTAATCCTTATTTAGGCTTAAGTTGACAGAGTCATGACCTTTCTAGGGTCTAAGCATCTTATTAATGAACGTGATCAAATAAAATTATGTTGACACTTGAGATGAATATTTCCTCAGAGTCCTGAAATGTCCTCACTTAGACTTCTAGACAAACTATTGTTATGTCACAGCATACTTGAAAGGTCACAATTTCAGTAGAAAAGCCAGAGGTAACAGCCCACCAGTCCTTTGTAGCTTGCTGAGCCCTTCCATCTTGAAAATCTGGTGTCTATCCTAGTGGAACTGCACATTTTAAGGCTAGAAAATTCTCTCAAAATTATAGACTCTCTCAAAACTTTTGTAAGCCAAATACTTTGCTGTTGCTCTTGGAAGAAAACAAATCCTTGGGCAACTGAGCATAGAAAATAGGGCTGAACAACCTGTTCAGAAATCCCAACCTGCCTAAACACAGCAAGTTTCAGCTTGAAGCAGACTGATTGTGCTGAGCATTGTGCCTGAAGCCCACATAATGCAGCTAAACTTCCGTGTCAGTTAGTTAGGAGTTTCAGTGAGCTGGGGTAGACACTCTTCTTTAAAGAGAAGACTCCACTCATCTATTTGAATCTGATTTAGCTCTGCTTACAAAATACAAACAAGAAAAAGAAAAAAAAAATTGTACTGAAATAACCTGGGTGGCATTTTTTCAGTATTATAGACATCATAATCTCTTGAGATGATTGTGAGGGCTTTATGGATGCCAATATCTTTCACTGCTTACTCGGAAAGATCCCAGATGTGGAACATTTCCTTGAATCTCTCATGGTGGCAGTGGAAAAATGTAGAAAGGAGCAAAGGGTACTGATTCACTACATTGTTTTTTTCCAAAATGACACATGGATGTAATATTGCTGGGATCAATTAAGTCGCATAAACATAAAACTGGGCCAAAGAGGTAGTGCATTTGGCTCAAAAGATCTCTTAATGTTTTGAGGAAGGGGACACTGCCCCCTGCTACTTCAAAAATAGCCTGCAATGTTTTTTATGTAAAACAATAGTGGCTGCCAATAACACACCAGGCTGGTTGAAAACACTTTCACATGACTGCAGGTAACCATATGTTATAAACTAGCTGAGACCTGGGAAACCACTCTAGGCAGTGGTAGGCAGACAGGTAAACTTAGCCCCATGCTTTGCTTTTAGAAGTTCCAGTACGTACTGCCACAACCAGTTTTTGTTTTGTTTTTCTTCCCAGAGAGTCAGTCTGTAACCACAGACAAATGTTTTTCTCTGTTGAAACTCATCCTTATGGCACGACAGCCTGGCTAATTCTTGGTTATACTGCATACGTAATAAGGGTGCTTGAACATAAAAGGGATGAAAGACCAAAGGAGGAGAAAATTTCTCTGCAGAAGAGCCAAATCTGGCATACCCAGATCTTTTTGTTGGTTCTCAGTGCTCATACTGGGGATGTGAACAGCAGCCATTGATGCCAGTTAGGTTTCTATATGTATTCAAGAAATCTTTCTCTTAGGCATCTCCTTTGACAATTTTTTCCTACCTATTCTCTAAAGCTCTGGATTGAACTCTGTTTAATAGCCTATGATATGCCGACTTTGTCTTCTAGTTTCTGTTGTCTAGAACCTGTCATTTAGTTTCTGTCTTCTAGAATCTGTCATCTAGTTTCTGTCTTGTTCATGTTTTGTGGCCAACCTTGTAAATCCTCCCTTAACTTACTTGTGTAACTGTGCCAGTAAAAATTTCAACAAAATGACATTAAGAGGCCTTATGTTCATGTCCTGTGACTGTTTCAAAATGTCTCGTTAGCAGTTTAATGTGAAAACAAAAATAAAATTTGTTTTTTGTTGCTTGCCCTAAAAATTCATTCTTGACTTCTGAAAGTCAAACTGCTCTTTCTCCATACATTTAAAGAGCTATAAAAATTGAACTATGGTAATTTGGGCCCCAGTTCAGCAGAGCACAACTATTTACTTAAAAATGAGGTTGATACAGCTCACTTTTCTCTGTGTGAGCTGTGCAAGGCTAGCCAGAGCAAGAGAAGTAAGAAAATTATCTTCATAAGCAGCACAGGTGAGCACAATTGAAGGAAAACTTAGTCATTTCATTCTCATGCGTATTTGTGTTCCCACTTTCCATTTGGTCAGGGATCCTCTGCCTTATGCAGGTGCTTACCACATTCCAGAGGGAGTTTGGAGCTGCTATTATGGACTGAGATGGATATTGCCGACAGGATCATTCTCGCACAGAGATGTTGTTCAGCTACACAGCTGCACCAAAGGAGCCAATATGCTGTTGTTCAGTCATATTCCAACTATCTTTACTCACAGTGAGTAATTCTTTTGAAGTCAGTGTGTCTACGCAAGTGAGTAATGGCCTCGGGATCCGGCCCTTCAATAGTGCATGACGTGTTCTGTTTCAAATGCTTCTGCACTGTTGTTTTTCATTGCAATTCACCTACTGGAATTATCTTCTGAATAGCTTCTTTCCATGGATTCCATTATGTATATTCTTTTATTTATTACATTTGCACTTTGATCTGCATGCCAATCAAGATAAACTCAATAAAGATAGAATTTTAATGAACACAAGGAACTATGTGTAGCTGCAACAGCCAGTTTTACTAGTTTTATGGGTGTGTGCATTTATTTTTACTTGTGTAATATCCAGCTTGTAAGGTTGCAGTGTGTGAAACACTTCATATTCATTTGCTTGTTGTAAAAAATGAGATATCTCCATAATTTTCACAGCTATCTAGGTACCTCATTTTATCTGTTTGAAAATTTTTCTTCCATTAAAAAGAATTAAAGGAGACTGTTAAGAAAAACAAATACTGAACAGAATTGTGAAAAATATTATTTTTCAGGGAGGATACCCAGTAGTCTTTCAGAACAGGGACTGTTAACAGTGAAATGTCTACCACCTGGCTCCAGATAGGTTATAAATGGATGTTTCCAAGGTCAGGATCAAAGAAATGAAAACCTGTTAAACCCCTTTGCCTGGAGTAGAAAGGCTTGTAAACAAGCAGCAATAGCTGGGCATCTGTATCTTTTAGTAGAAGAGAAGTGTGAGAGGACTGAGAGGAACATGTGAAAAAACAAGGAAGGACTAAGGCTTAGATGGAGTTCAAGACTCTTAGCATCTTTCTTTACTGTTATATATCTTTTAATACGTAATGCATGGGTTACTCAAATAAGGCAATCAACACAACCTCTTGGACAGGTGTTTTTGTACACATGTCAAAGCCAACAAGGTTGTGATCAGGAGATAGAGGCAGTCTTCCTCAGTCCAAGGTCCAGCCATAGAGCTATTAGAGTGACAGTTTCTATCACAACAGATAGAGGCCAGGAAAAGGAGCAGGTTCCAATTGTGAGAGATATTTAAAAAAAAAAAAAAAAAGAAAAAGGGAAAGGGAAAGAAAAGATATCTGTGGCAGAAAAGGTCTTGCAAGAGTATCTAAACCAGAACTTTTCTGGCAACAATGGAAGATGCTTTAACAGGTAACAATGACCACAGCTTTGTAGGTATATGAAATTCATTATAGTAAAGCTATAATGTTGTGGACCTAATGTTGATTCTGGAAATTAAGTTGATACCAGCTGCCTGTCAAAGGTACACATTGCAATACCAAGTAGATTTCTGTACAGCCATCCCATATTGGTTTGCCATTGCTAACAGAATTTTGTGCTTGTGTAGAGTGCTGAGGGTCATTTGGAGGTTTTGATTTCCCCCTTTCTGAGATACCTTGCACCACTCATCACTGTTGGTGGAGTGCTCTGAAGGGAGCACTGCAGCCTCAGCTGACTGGGTGCACTCACATATGTACTGCACAATTCCTAGAACAGACAAAAGGCAAATTTGCACATAAGCAATCACTTCTTCAGAGTACTAAATTGCTAACATAGTTGCACTAGTTGAGTACACACCTACCTATCTGGGGGAAAACTGACATGAACCAAACTCATTCACTTTCCAAATTCTGGTGACAAATACCTGTATTGGAAGATATTTATATTTTTCTTTACCAGAGGTTTACTATGGTTCAGCAACTGACAACAAAATCAGCACCATATGTCTAACCAGCCCTCAGTGAAACACCAGTGGAGTATGAAGAATCGCCTCAGACTCACCATCATAATTCTTTGCTGTATACTAAAAGTGTTATGATAAACAAGATAGACGCAGCTGGCATCCAAATTAAAAAAAAAAAAAAAAAAAGGCAGATTCTCTTTTCTAAATTTATCTACACCACCTAGTGCTGTTTCAGAAACATGAGGTATCACAGTCCAAAGATCATTACATTTTAACCAGTTTCAAGAGTTCATCTGACCATCTTCTTGATGACAATAACTAAAATACTTCTCTAGAAAATAACAGAAGGACTCTAGCTATGTAGAGGTTGTAGCAGCTCGAGCAATTAGTGCCACAGAGATAATAATAACGTTCAGTGTCCCTGAGACAGGGGAAGCATGGAAAACACAGTTCTTCCAGAAGGCTCAGGAAAAAGAGGATGGAGTACACAAATGATGAGACACAGCATGTTGTTGCAATAGTGGAAAGAATATATTATATACATTAGCCAAGGAGCAAGAAGGTATGCTTGCCTCGCAGTGATGCAGGATGTTTGACTGTTCATGGTGTGTCAGTGCTTTGTCATAGAAATTGTTTATGCTTCAGTCTATGCATGTGTGACAGCTTTTGGTCCTTGTCTTAACATTTTGCTCAACCCCCCATCTCTCCTGTCAAGCTCATTCTTCTTTCTTCAGAGCTGGACTTTTCCTCAACATGTCCTTAACGCTTACCCATTGGTCTGTGTTCAGCATTTCTGCTGGGACAGTTCTGGGATTTCCAGTTTTCAGAAATGTGGACATACCAGTAAGAGGCTTGTCTATACTGACCATCATCCTGGAAGTAGGCCACTCTTACACCAGCTAAGTATTCCAGTGTAGATTCATAGAAGGATAGCCTGGTTTGGGTTGGAAGGGATCTTAAAGATCACCTAATTTCAATCTCCCTGTCATGCGTAGGGAACCTTCCACTAGACCAGGTTGCTCAGAGTCCCATCCACGCTGGTCTTGGACACCTCCAGGGATGGGGAGTCCGCAACCTCTCTGTGCAGCCTGTTCCCATGCCTCACCACCCTTAAAGAATTTCTATATTCTGTAACAGAGAATACTTCTATACTCTTTGCTTGAAGCCTTGTAGACAGCTTCAAGGACAGAGTACATATGTCTTTGTATTTTGTTTAGATGTGACCACAGTCTTCTGTCTTGTTTTAGGGAAAGTAGAAACGATAAAGTAGGAATCATTTATTTGTCTTTACTCAGGTCTGTGGTATAACAAGGTTTGAATTCAAATCATTAACAGAAATCTATTGCTAAAACTTGGGATTAACAACTGGACAAAAATCCATACAATAATAAAAACAAAACAAGTGTCTCACTGATTTAAGAAGCGAGAGAAGTGAGTTAAGGTCTTCTTTGGCCCTCATGTGTTCTTTGGTATAACCTGCACAGTTAAGGCACAGCAAGGTATAAATACAGTTTGGATACCAGCCTCTGCACTTCCAAGAGCCAGTCCTGCTGCATTGTCTTCAAGTAAACCCGAAGAATGAAACAAGAATATGGTGCCCTACAGGCTGGGTAAATACACAGCAAAGATGTGCAGCTTTGCAGGTTTCATCAAGGAAAGCCAACAGCAAGAAAAGGGTGTTTGCCCATTACCACAAAGAAAATGAATGGCATACACCAGGCAAATAATTTCACCTCCCTAACCCTTGCCTCAAAGGGAAAACAACCACAGGAGGTGCACCCTTAGAGCACACGCACCTTCCTAGGTGAACCGGCTGGAATAATGAGCAGGTCTCCTGAGATCCCTGCAACAGTGTGGAACTGCCCATGAACTCTTACCAAGAAAGAGGAAAGTTTGAGTTGGTGCAGAGGTAATTTCAATGGAATACCTGGTAAAATCTCACTGGGCAGAGTAAGCATCCCATCTGGGCCTGCTGACAGCATCGGGCAGCACACATGCGGAATCTACCAGTGGCTTTGGCAGCTGTGGGGTGGCTTCACTGAAATGACTGCATGCCTCAGAGACCCGATGATGAGCCGCGCTGCCAGGCACCTGCATCGCTTGTTCCCCAGGGCTGCAACACTTTCTCCACTGCCATATTCCTCCAGGAAAAGGCTTCCCTTTTTGGTTGGGCTGGGAATCCATGGCCTGTGGGCTGGGCTGGAGCTGGAGCTGGAGCTCAGTTCCAGATGACCTGCAGCCACCCCAGTGGGAGGAAGGCGGGCACAGATGTCTCACTGTAGCACAAAAGGTGAATGCTAATTGTATTGTAGTTATCATAGGAGAAGCCTATTGTGTGCATTAATGTGCAGCCCACAAAGAATGCATCAAAACCCCAGATAAATTGTAGGTTAAAAAAAAATTCCCATCCTGTGACTGAAAAATCTCCACTGTCCATGAATCTGTGGCAAATTATCTGTCATATCAGCTGCAGCAATGTCTGATCCTTAACATTCCTTAGAGCAGATGGTCTATCATCTAACTCTCCACACGACAGAGCCTGCGTTGTTATTACAATGAGCATAACCTTGGACTCTGTCAGTCATTAATTTATGTACGTCTCTTCAGCTAACAAACAGATTTCATAATAAATGCTATTGACAGGACACAAGGACTTTCATTGGAAGAAATGTGGGTTAAGGCAAAGTATTTTTTAAATTACTATCCCGTTCACAACTTTTTTTTTTTTTTTCCCAAAGCAAAACTGTCTCTCCATTGCCTCTGATGCAAAAATAAATGAAGCATTTCAGTTGTCTTTTAAATAGAATGCTAAATTCAATTTAAAATCTGTGCAGCACATTTTCTTCTCAATCAATTCAAGACATACATGACAACAAAATGTTATCAAGATAACAAGAAAGTCAATTATTCTCACAATCTTGTCTCATTGACTATACTGAGGGCAACATCCAGAGGTCACTACTTGTAGGTAAGTACATTTGTAAAGGACAAGTGCTCTGAAAAAAAACCAACGCAAAGTGATGCAAATGAAGCAAATGTGATGCAATTGAATATCCTTAGTGCCAGTAAAAGTACTGAGATAGAGTTTGGAAACTGGAAAGCTAGACAAAAAGCAATTGGAAACATGTATTGTATAACTAAATGTCAGCATGTACATTAAAAACAAATGTTACAAGTGTTCTGAGAGGGAGATTAAAACTTTACCCTCTGTGATTAACTATTTGTGAGGAAACAGATGAAAGAGGTATTCACCATCTAACAAATATCTACAATATTACAGCAAAACTATCGAAAACATAATTCCTATTTAGAAAAGGTCTCCTATGAATATGCGTGAAAATCATCAATACTAAGAAAATACTGACCTCAGAATTATGAAATTTTCTCTCTGGAAAAAAATAGTAGGATGCCATGCTAAAAATATACCACTGAAAGAACTCTCCTAATAATATATTTTAAAATAGATATTTGATTTCAAATGTGGTTTTATGGGGTGGGTCAATGAATCAAAGGAATAAGGCTGGAAATGACCTTGAGAGGTTGCTGTGTTCCCAGATCATTCCTACAGGCATTTCTCTAACCCATCCTTAAAAGCCTCTGAAAAAGGAGATTTTCAACACCCTCCAGGGAATCTGTCTTTTTATGGTAATCTCCTTACCATTGTAGACTTTTGTATCCCCTCTTCAGTCTTCCCCTTTTAGACCAAACCATTGTCTTTCTATGGCTCTTCTTTTGTATGTCACCTTTTCTAAACCTCTCACTCTTGTTCTTATCCTCTCCTGGAGTTTGCCTACATCCTTGTTCAAGTGCAGCACCCAAAAGTGGGCAGAGTCTTCCAGGTGAGGTTTCATCAAAGCCCAACAGAACTAATCAGTCAGCTCCTGTCTCTTATAGGTGATGTTCTTGATCACATCATGCTGAATTTTTCTTGTTCACAACAGCCTCAGACTGCTGATTTGCCCTGTGCTTCACAGTAATCTCCAAATCCTTTCCTGCTGCTCTCACTATTCTTTATTTTATTTCTGTGTTTGTCTTTTCCCTCTGAACTGTTCTCTGAATTTCCCCCTGCTTAGTTTCTCTGTGGATTTCAGGCCATCCCTCCTTTTCGCCGATTCGATTTCTGAAGATCTCTAAAGTGATTGGAGTATCTTCCTGTCGGTGCCATCTATAAATTAACTGTGTGTGTGTATGCTCTCTAGCCTGCTGTCTAGACCCCTCCTGAAAAACCAGATTAAAGCTGGGATGAGGACAAAAGCCTGCAAGGACCTCACTTGTAAGGACTTCACAATTTTGCAGTGAATGCTTACTCTTTAAGAAAATGTTTCAGGCTGTCCTTCTCAATTATTTATTATAGGCTGTTTTTCCTTACCTTGCTCATAACATCATGAAAGATGGTGTCAGAAAATTCTCACCAAATATTTATCTGCTGTTCCTTCACCCTTCAGCAAGTTAGCTATCCACTCAAGAAGGAAAAGGGCACATTGCAGTAATACTTTCACATTGAATCATACAATCCGTACATTCTAAAAAAATATCTAAAGTAAAACTTTTTTTAAATAAATGCCTGAACTTTTCTATCAGTGATTTAACAAACTTCCCATGTTAAAAAAAAAGAAAAAATACAATAAAGACACTCACACCACAGGTATTTATAAATACTTCTGATCAGATAGCAAATGAGTAAAACTTACACTTCACTTATAAACTGTTTGCCTTGGCATCTGCCATATAATGTGCCTGTACAAAGAGAAGGCTAGTCATGCAATATAATTATTTTCCCACCTATTCGTGTCACAGAGTTTCCTGAAAGTGCAGTTTATTTCTTCATTCCCTGTATGTAACCTCAAAATAGTATCTCATGGCCACAAAACTCTTATGTTGTGTAAATATCTTTTAGGGCATTTGATCTTTTCACTCTTCTTTCCTCCTCTTCCATTAGCAGTTTTTATTGCAGCTGCTTGAATACAAGGTAATGAAAGCTCATGTTTCTGTTTGCACTGGCTCATACTGGTACACAGTACAAGAGAGGAAACAAAAAGCCTGGGCATCATATAGACATTGTCATCAAACAACCACTGTTCTTTAGTTTAGGAATGACACTTCAGGACTTGGTAGTTCATGCTTTAAAAAAACTTTTTCTGGGATTCTTTGCAAAATACTTATTTCTGTGTGCACTGAAAGGCAGCACATTTTAACCTGGTAAATAATTTAAATTTGATAATAACTTATGCTTGTGCATGATGCATGACCAATTAGTGATTTATGATTGCATAACGATTTCTGTTCTTCAGACAGGGTATGTGGCTCCACTCAGCATTACATAGGGACAACAGGTGAACCAGACTGTTACTTGCATATCCTGGGAGTCCTTTGGACTTTTGCAGGAGAGCAGTGGAAAGTCTCCAAGGGTGGCAATAGTGCTGTTGTATCACACAAGGGATAAGGATGACAAGAAAAGCCAGGCAGAGAGTGCATCCTCCTTGAGGCTGCAAAATCTTAATATGCATTTAGAATTGGATATGGCAAGGTTGATAGAATAGATAGATAGATAGATAGATAGATAGATAGATAGATAGATAGATAGATAGATAGATAGATAGGCAGACAGACAGACAGATAGACAGACAGACAGATAGAGGGAGGGAGGGAAGGAGGGAGGGACAGATCTGGTATGAGGAACTGTCTACCCTCTACAAAGATAAGCGGTAGGGGAAAAATTCTGTTTGTATTCAATCAGTACATAAATATTACAGTTTCCATGGTGTTGGTATTTGTCAAACTACTTTTTAAGGAGAAGCTCAAATAGAATAGTTAAATGACTAAGAATGTCATTTGAATGTTAGTTACTTCAAAAACTTAGTATGTAACAATATCCACCCAAAGCATTTACAAATTCCAAACCACCACAATTATTTTTGAAATTATAGCCCCTCCCATGAAATATGTATAAACAGAACTCTCCCTAGTGAGTGCTTGAGAATCTGGCCCTTTGGCCCCAATCTTTGGTTCCTTGGTTAGTTAATTAATAAGCTTTTCCCAGAAAATAAATTTCATACAAATCCGAACAATGGACAAATTCATGGAAAACGTGAAAAGCTCGTAGGCAAATCATGAACAGAAGAAACAGTTGAAGTTCTTCAGCTTGATAGACCATAAGATTTCTTATTTTGCTGACTACCAGAAAGAGTAAGATCCTAATATTTCTGACAGGCAGTGCGGTAATAAACCTGTAGATAGGTAACGTAGTTCTAGAGAGGAAATGACAGTCCTGTATTGCAATCATTCAGCCTCTCTCTGTTTCTGGCATTCCTGTTAAATTTAACCTGTTTTTCCTAATTCTCCATGCTACAGAAACTGCAATTTGTTGAAACACATTACTGAACTAGTGGGGTCTGCAATTGTTATTCTCTAATTACTTCATGGAGTACTAAAGAAATCATTACAGAGTGAGTGACGAACATGTTTAAGCACCTTTAAAAATCCAGTTGCACCACATCTATATTTTTAGACACTGTTTTCAAGCCCACTGATAGCTCATCGCAGTCAGAGGATACCATTCACACACTTGAAGTTATAAATGTTCCTGAGTGCTTTACAAAATAAGGCTCTACTTTATCTCTCAAATGGAAGTACAAACAGCTGGAAACTCTCTATTAAGCAGCTGGAAGACAGGAAATAAAATGAGAATTTAATAAAACATAAAAATGTTCCAATGATTGGTTTTGCATGAAAAATTCAAGCAAGCTCCAAGCATTTTGTGATGGAAGTCTCAAAGGCACATCAATGTATTTTGAGTAACAAAAACCAACCCTTGCACTCCACATATTTCATTTACCCACTTGCTGCCTTCATCCTGCACTTTTGAATAAGACCAACTCTCATTAAAACTAATGGCAGTTTTGCCTAAACATGCACCTGCAGGATCAGGCTTCAATTGCTGAAACTCACATTTACTCCCTGAAACTACCAGCAGATCAGCATGTTGATAAGCACTGAATACATTACCGCAGGAGAACATACAAAGCTGCATTTGAACAGGTGACATTTCCTTTTCAAGGCAGACCTGTTCAAAAGTTTAGCATTAATCATTTCCAAGCAAGCATAACAGAATTATCTACTATATCTGTCAACTTTCTGCTTCTTAAAAAGGTAAAATTCTTCAACCTGTAGAAAGTGATGTCAAAACCAAAAAAATAGGGCCACTGATTAATGACTCAGCGCAATTTAATGGCAGCATCAGAACTTGCTCTATCAACAATTGCTACAAGTCAGCAATATATATGTATGTATGTATACATATTTATATACTGCTTGAAGTAAGAGAAAATATTTGCTTTGGTTACCTCAGGCTCAGTTCTGCAGAATAGTATGGTCACAACAGACTTTTCACAGATGAGTGAACACACCAGACTGGACTAGCAATCAATATCCATGTAGACTACAAGAGGGTGCCACAGATGCACCTGTGTCCTATTTTGCAGGGCTTTCATGAGCTTTGTTTCAAGTACCTAAACCTCTATAATCCATTGTTTGCAACAAACAAAAGGGAAAAGCACTTGCATGCAACTAGCAGCAGCTGTAGCACCCCAGAAGCACCTACTGGAACCCATATAAATGCCTATGAAGCTTGGAAAGAGGGTTGACCTTGATCCCCCTGGTTCCTGTTTGTCCTGGTATGCCTGGCAGAGCTGTCTTTGGGATGAGAGGCTGTGGGGTGCACCACAGGATTGTGAACTGAGTGTGAGTTTCTGGGACTCTGTGAAGTAGATTTCAGCCACAGCTGGGGCTGCGCTTGCAGATTTTGCTCTTTGTGCAGCCCAGCTGCACTTAAACTAATGACACTTGCATGGGACCAGCATCAAAACTGGCCAACTCTCAGTGTACCATGCCATTAGTGTTAAACTCTCCTACTCCCCTAACCAGGGTGGCCAGACTCATATGGCCACCTGGGAACAGTCTCTGGCCTCTGCTGAGTCCCCAGTCGTGTTGGGGAATTGTTTCGGGAAGTGCTGGATGGCTCAGGCCAAAATCATGTCAGCAACCACGCTGACGACTTAAGTTCCAGTGCCCTGGCACCATTTAATCTACCAGTGGAGAGGCAGACTCGGTGCATGTGGTCTTGGGAGCAGCCTCAGGGAACATCTCAGAGTGAATGTAGAAATATCCCCTGAGGCTATTGATGGGACAAGTAACTCCTTGAGCTGAACAAGATTATCAACAGCTGGCTTATAATTAACACCACTGTCCAAGCTGGCAATACGCTGATAAAGTAATACTTAGCACTGTTATAGCTTGCTCTGTTTTGATTAATTGGTGTGCATTTAACTAAACAGTATACATTAACTATTATTAACTGCACATTCATTGTTAACTGCACACTACCTAAACACTTCATTAGATAATTGTCTTTCCATTAATACATTAATCAATATGCTTATAGATTACATTATTTGAAAAAACCCTCATCTGTATATCAGAAATAATTATATTAAATTATTACTCTGTGAGGATACTGATTAAAGAATTCGGAGCATATAAATTCCTTTCCTACTGGATATTTTTACTAATCTGGCTGTAGAAATACCACTCTGTTTGTATGATCACCAAACAGTTACCACATTCCTATAACCTCAGATCTTATCACCATCTCTACAACCTTTGCAGCACAAATTATTTACTCATCAAGAAACTCTCATTCAATAATAAAAAAGAATTTCAGTGCCAGAGTAATACATGAATAAGTCTTCCTGATAACCCCAAATCTAAGAGGTTTTATTTGGAATTAGATGCTTAGGTTTCCATCTCTATTTGTCTTTGACAGGAGGATAAGCAAAACGATGTACCCAGATGTGACTGCCAAAGGCACTAACTTGAAAGACCAAGCTAGACAACAGAGTGGCTTATACCACTTTTTGGAAAACCTAGACAAAGGAAGAGCTGCCAACAACTGCTTTGTATACAACAACTTAACAGTTAGGGTGTTCATGAAGAACACGGAAGAGATACGCAGCCCATAGTAGTTTCCCATCTGGAGAGGTTCATCTTCCAAGTCCCCAGTCCCCCAGGGGAGTGCTCCAGCCGCCACTGCATTGAAGTTGCCACACTGCATGAAAAATAAACACAGAGACCCACAGAGAGAGAAAGCAAGAAAACAGCAATGCTGTTTGACGGCAGCCATCACCAAGGAGAAGAGTCTTAGGTGTTGGTCCTTGTTCCAAGAGTTGTTTGTATATTTTATTTAATGATTGCTTCATGTAAACACTCCTCATATGAGGGATGTGAACCTCTGGGAGCGATCCAAAGCCCATTGAAGTCAATGGAAATCAAAGCTAACTGAAGTCAATAGAAAGTTTTCCACAGATTTCAGTAGGCTTTGGATCACTTTGGGAATTCTTCTTGGGTGGTAAAGGCTCCATGCCAATGCACTGGAGGCATGGACCGATTGCATACTAACACACACGTTGTTGTGGCTTATTGCTATATTGGAACCAGCCTTTGAAAAGTACCATAATATCTTGAGGCAAACTAGAGAGCCAATTATTCAAAATCTTGGTCTTGGATGTTTCAAGGCCCAGTCATGGGCTTCTTTGGGTGAGTTCCCACTGCCTGCAGTGAGAACTTGCTCTGAGGAGGATGGGCAGAGCCACACTCTGAGACTCACATTTTCAGGGTATTTTGACGCCCTTGGCACAGCCACAGCTGCAGTTGAATGCAAAGGTAGCCAACCTGACTTGAAACCTTGTAATGTGGGTAGCAAACACAATTTAGCATAGCACTTCGTATGGGTTAATTAGCCCTGCCAAGAGGCAGAGTTCATTAGCCTGAGGAGAAAACTGCATGAAGATAGACTATTTCCGACTCATTTAGAGGTAGCTTTGCAAAACAGTGCTTTGTGCCACGTAGACCTGCTAACTATCCTCTTGTTCCAAACACAATGTACACATTCTGATTCTGCAGCAGCTATGGCAACTGTCCACTTACTGAGGACCCCTCTGCCCTTTCCATGAAAGAGTCTGTCATGCAATTTGGTATTTCTATTACCAGAGCACACACATTGTGGCTTCTCTCTGACTAGGTAAATCAGTGCCAGGATGAAGGTTGGCATACAAAATTTTAGAAAAGAAATTTTAAGTGCCTTCTTTCTTTTTTTTTTTCAGGAAAAAGCCCAAACTAAATCAAACCAAAACAAAACCCAAGATCACTTATCTTAGTGATTTCAGCAATGCAAGTCTTAAATTCCTGGAGACAATTTTCAGCACAAGCCAGCACAGTCTCACCACCAAGCCTTGACCATGTCCCTCATTCCTGCCTGGAGTTTCATGAGCTGCTGTTTCACACCCCAAGATTCCAGTTCAGATTCCCTTTTCTAAAGACACACCTCCCATTAAAACTGTTTTTCTGGCAACTATGCAAGTCTAATTTGCTCAATGCAAGTTTAAGCTTTGTTTATTAATTTGTACAGGGTGCCAGTTAACATACAAACCATCTCAGTATCCTGACTGTAATAGCACCTAAGACTTTATTCCAGGAATAAATTCAGATGCAGTACATGATTCTGCAATCCATTTTATGCATTATTTATAATTTGGTGTCTTGATGAATATTTTGTTGGATCTGGCCATGTCTTTGACTTAGGATCTCCTCGTGACAGGTGTCAATGTCTCACTCCAGTAAGATGTGTAATTTGTGAGAGAACTAAATGAGAACTGAAGTTGCTCAACTGAGAACCCCATAGGATTTTCCCCATAAAAGGAGATACAATCTTTGCCCCATAGAGCTAAAGAGATAAATTAATCACTAGCAGACAGATAGACCAGACACATGCTGTATTTCTCAAGTGAGTTGCCACATTGTGGGCATTCATATTAGCAGCTGGTGAGGTACAAGAAGAGGGAGGAGCAGTGTTTGATTTAGTGTGAACCACCTTGGTTCTACAAGCATCTGTACGCAGTAGGCAGTGCAATGCAAAGTATATTTGTGTACAGCCACTCCTGACTGTTTGGAGGTTGCTGGCTGAGTCATGCACTTGTGCAGAGTGCAAACCGCTGGAGGACATAGGGAAGACATGCATGGGTTGCTCTCATGTCTGTGCTGCACAACTCCAAGTACAGACACAGGACAAACAATAACTCCTCCAGAGCACTAAGCAGTTCAAGTAGACAGCCTCACTCAGTACAGCAAGCACCCACTTATGCAGGCCACCAGAGCTACCAAGGAGGAAACTGCAAGGAGATGCTAAGCCCTTTGCAGGTTCTGCCTGTAAATCTGATTTCATGTCTGGCAGTGAGTCATCCATTGCTATGGCAAGATACCAATGCAAAGTCAGTTCTTGACTACTCCTGCTGAAAGTTCTGTTTCAAAATCCACTCAGACCGTTGCACTTTGAAAAATAACTTCTCAAAACAACAAAGTGATGTCCAAACTTTGAGAGGGGGTAAAGAATAGAGCTGTCACCATAACAAAGATGCAGTTCTGTACTCAGGAGAGAACTGTGTACTAGCTTTTGTAAAAAATCTGGATATTTAAAACTGTGATAGCAAACAACGGTTTCAACCAGCATTTACAGCATTTGGAATTTTCATAACTTAAAACTCACAAGAGTCCTCAACGGGCAGATATACTGTGTGCTTGTTGCATATTCATTTGCCCAATAGGCTGTAAAACTTCAAAGACATTTACTCTGCTGATTGCTAAAAAAACCTTTTTAGCATTATACACCTTCAAAAATGTTATGGTATCTGGTGCCAAGAGGCTGTATTTTTAAAATTCCCTACTTCAGTCTCAGTTCTGAACCCATTAAACTCAGAAAGAGTTTTGACATTGACTTAAAAGAGTGGAAGATCAAACAATTATCTGACAGACTGTAACAAAACTCAGAAATAATTAGGGAGTTTTGCAGCCTACCCATGCAGGGGATTTTTCTTTGCTTTAAATAAGAAATGAATTCACAAATATATTTTGGAAATATTAATTTAAATTTAGAAGTGGGACGATCTAGCATTAAGGAAGATGTTTGACTCTAGTTTTTGGTCTTGTTTCATATATTTTGTGCGTTTTTGACATCTCTTCTTATCTAAATAAGACTAGGGGAAGCCAGGATGACAGTTAAGTTAGTTCTAACACAGTCAGGGATGGCATTTCACATAGAAGTACACTTTAATTATAAATTTCAAATCCTTTCTTTTTGCCCCAAAAACTCAACCCGATTCACAGAAGACATCATGAGAACATCATTTCACTGAAGTGTGTGGGCTGCAGTAAGATTTGTTGTACATCTGCAGTTAAAGTGTGAGAGTAAATTGTTCCAAAAACTGAATTTATCAAAAGAAAAATATGTGGATTCATACACAGATCCCAAGTCATTGATTTCTGCTGAGACACATTGTCAAAACACAGTGCTTATTAACTGAGCAACTTGCAGCTGTATACAACAAAACAACCTTTTTTTGTCATTCTCAGGCCCTCAGAACAATCGTGGAAAATAGCAGCCATAACCTTTCCCAAGCCATTACTCTAGAAAAGGCCAATCTGTAATTATCAGATGTTACTGCTGATGTACCACCTATATTCTCATTAAGTCTTCTAGAGCTGAGTAGTAACTGGCCCCAGTTGTGGATGTCCATGCCATGGCCTCCTGAGCAACCGGCTGCCTAGACAAGGTTTTTCCCAGGTCATACGTTTTCCCAGGACACACAGGTGGGGGGACTGTGTGTCTCTGTCCCTAGGGACCAATATGACTGGGAAGTATGGAAACAATTGTGTCATGGAGAGAACTTAGTGTATTTGCAGGTATACGCACATGCAGCCTTTACCCTTAAAGGAGAAGAAATTAGCATCTCTTTAAAAAATATCTGATACTCCCTGAGTATCTCCTTTATTCTTCACTTGGGCTAAAACTACCAGTGTCAGTAACTCTTCTGACAACCCAAGACTGCCTGAGTTTTTCTAAAATGTGCTGTTGTTCTTGTCAAATCTACATATAAATTTTTACATATTTTTACAATTTTTTACATTTAATTTGTTTAGTATGTAGATAACAGCATGAGCCCTTTTTCTACCACTATGTGCAGCCACAAAACCTAGAATAAATGATAAGATAGCATGAAAACATTGATTTGTGTTTCATGGTTTGTAAAAGACAAACTGACGTGTCTTCTTATTGTAACAGGACAAAAGGAAATTCTAATAACTGCATTGCCTCCTGCATAGGAAAACTGACTTTCAACAAGGGGAAAAGTATCAATAAGTAAGGCCCAAGATTTTGAAGACAAAAGCTGAAAGATTTTTATTTTCTCACTTGATTTCAGCTGTCAGACCAATCACTACCTGGGAAAACAACTACCTCCTTTTATGTAAGGAAAGGGACCAGTAAAAAAATGTGTCTTTCTGCTCCACAGAGAACTTGGACAAGTAGCAGGGAAGCAGAAGACAAGGCCTTGGACATTTCTTTCCCTTCCCACTAAATCAGTGCTACTGTCCAGCAGTGAGAACTTGAGCTGCATGCACGCTGCAGTGAGTCATGTAGAGGGAAACCAGGTGATGGGACTCCCAGCTGCCTTGCAGGACTTTGGAAAGGGTAAATCCTTGCATGCTGAATGGGTCCCTACTGTGAGTAACTACATTTTAGTGAAGAGAAAAAAAAAAAAAAGGACATACTTTCTTCAGGTGCCATCTGCATTCCACAAAAACATGACATCAATGGTTCAGTCTCAGCTCATCAAAAAACAGGCATTGCCTCGGATTTGCTCAGCTCCCTGCATACATAGTTGTAGATAATTCCTGGTGTTTTGGAGGGTTTTTTGCAATATTCTGTGTCATCCCAGGCAATTAATTTAAAACTCTGTGTAGCCACTCATCTATGAAAACTGGAATATACAGTCCGTTCAGTGGGATCCACAAAGCTATTCAGCTCATAGCAAGAATGGCCCATCTATCATGAAAACTTAACACATGGTTCTGGAACCCACTGACTGTGTTGGCTAAAACTTAACTGACCCTGCTGGTTTCTCATGCACTTGGCTCCCATGTTGTGTCTGCAATGAGAACTAAGCCCAGGCTTCTACAATCCGGAGCTGAATCCCACGCCTTCAAACTGTCATTTAGGGCTCAGTTCAGTTGCCTGGACTCTGATCTTGAGAGACTTCCAAGATGCTGTGAGGTGTCTCACATGGCCTCTAAAACATCCAAGCACTATCAGCCCACCCCATCCAATTCCCTTGGCTGCCCTGAGAAATCCAGTGGCATCACACACGAAGCGCTCATCAAATGGCACTAGACACCTAAGTTCACACACCTGACTCGAGCCCTCAGTTTGCATAGACGTAGCCCTACATCAATGAGGCCCTTGTCTTAGCTGCAGGAGATGCTCAAAGGGGGAAATAACCAGCCAGATTGCATAATCTGGCTCATTAACTGATATTCTCTCAGCTTCGTGGCCCTTGCTCAAACAATGATTTCAAAACCACCCAATTTTTCCCCCATCGAAATAATTAAAAAAATGTTACTTTAACTGTAGTTTGATTTCTTAAATTGTCACCCTGTGTTTTCAACCAGTAGTGCAGAAGGTCTCCATGTGCCAGCCATGTGCCTCCCCGGCAGCACAGGTCTGGGCTGGATGGCATCCCTCCCCAGGCTGCCACACTCAGTTCCCTGATGGAGAACTCATCAACCAGGGTAGTAACAACAGGAAAGGAATTTCTCTGTCCTTATTCCATGTCTTCTCTAACTGAATCACAGACTTGGGAAGGCAGTGGTATGAGAGCAAGGAATGAACAAAAGCAGCAGATGATATCCAGCACATAGTTCAGACAGTGAAGGATCCTGTCTTTAGTCACAGGGGTTTGTTTCTCCTGAGTTGTCAGTGGCCCTTTAAGTAACCCAATCTGTTCTCGCTGTTGTTGAGATCGCTACTTTAAAACAAAAGGCTTTGTCAGATATAATCCTTCTAGTTTAAAATAGATACAAGTTCAACGGGTTCTATATTTTATTTCTTTAATCCATTTCCTTATGGCCAGCATTTATGAGAAAGCTTTAAACTTTTAAACTTGCAACTGAGACAAATTCAAACATCACGGATGCCTGTCTGTTACACTAAAGTAAGAACTGCTGCTCTGCAGCCATTGCTGGCACACAAATAAATCCTTACCGCAGTTTCAAAACCAAATAAAAATATTTAAATAGAGTCAGAATAATGCAATATTTCTCATTATGCCATTTACAATCATATCAGTAGTCAAGGACCTGAAGTTTATTTACTTGAGGGGGAGACAATTTTTAGAATTCCATTTAGTTGGGACCTGAGTGGCTTTTATATAAATTTACTCAGCATGGTTTCTAAAGATCTCATTATTTAAAGCCAATGGTCTATACTTATGGGAGTCCTCAATAGAATATTCATGATTTCCCACTGAATTTACTTACAGGTCTTATTAGACTTATGAAACAAAAACCAAGTGTACAGTGGTAGACTTGGGCTTAAATCAAACACACATACACAAATGCCCACAAATGAGATCTGAGCAATAACTTGGAAAATGTTTCTAAATATCTGGTTTTAACCCTTTGAATGAACAAATTTGCACTAACCCCTCTATACAGAAAATAGACACACGAGTGGAACAATCTACTAAGGGATCAAGAGGATTCTCCATCTGAGACCCCTAAATAAAAACTGGACTGATTTTTGAAAAGACGCATCCCAGCTAAACTGTCTGCAATGCTGAAGATTTGCTCATCTCTTTGTTATATTCTGTTTTCTTTAATCAAGTCCTGAAGAGGCTGCTATTGCTGTATTCCTACACTGTGTTCAAATTAAAAGAGATGAGTCAAAATAGATCAAAGTAACTGATGGAGAAGTAGTCATAGCATCTCATTTAGAATATCTCTTTTCCTTAAACAAAACTGATTCAAATCTTCTGTGGTAAATTAAGTGAGTTCCACACAATCAGCTGTTCCAGAAAGGTGGTTTTTTTCAGGATAACTCCATGGTATTTGAAGTTCTGCCTCCTCCACCTCCTAGATATCAGTGAATCTCATCCTTTCCGTGGTCTTTAGAATGCTCCTTTGTAGTTTCTTCTCTCCTGACTGGTTTTTCCTTTTGAATACCAAAATAACCAAATTGCCAACACCCTTACTGTATTTAATAGAAGGGTGGCTGCTGGGAGTTGTTAAACACAAGGAAGTTTTGAGTGCCCATTGCCTTATGAAATCAGGCCAAACTTTGTATGCTAGAAAAGTCTGACATGAATTAACCATGTAAGATCTCAGAGAGTTGTCAAGTGCTGTCTGTCACTCCTTTCATGATTGAATGAACAAGGTTAGAAGTAACAAACTGATAGAGAAAATATGTTGTGGTTTCTTGACAACACAGGTATTTTCATCAGTAATTTAATTCCACTTGGAGCACTTGTATCGTGAGCAGACGTAAAGGGAGTGGGGCTTGTTCAGCCTGGAGAAGAGACAGGTACTGAGGTACTCAAGAGCAGCCCCCAGTACCTACAGGGAGGACAGCAAGGATATGGAGCCAGGTCCTACACAGTGGTGTGTGGCAGGAAAATGAGAGGTGGTGGCCTTAAGTTGAAAAAAGGGTAGGTTCAGAGTGGCTATAAGTGAAAAAAAAGTAAAATCACAACCGTCCCTTGGAACTTTTCAAGACACAACCAGATAAAGCACTAACAACCCAGTCTGAGTTTGTGTCACACCTGCCTTAGGCAGGAGGTAGGATGAGAGACCTCCCGAGGTCTCTTCCTGTCTGAGTGATTCTGTGATTCGTATCTTTTAAGAGCACACGTTTCCAGGTTGTATGCATATATGAGCACAGTGTATGAAACATATTTACCTTTGTCTGAACTCACTGCAGTGATTATCCCAGGACAGAGAGGATGATCTTGTATTTTTGTACAGGCAACATGAGGTCAGAAGAAAGCTATATACACATCATCTACATTTACTATTTAAGATGTGCAGCACAGGTGCAATTTAAAATAAAGTGAGGGACTTGTGACCTTTATATAATCTTGACAAAGATAGGTGCCTCCAGAAGGTGATCAGAGCATCTATTTTGGATTCATAAAGCTATGATCAATGTGCCCTCAGTCTTCAGGTTGTGAAGGTCATTGATTTGGATGTATATACACATAGCATAGCCATAGTTCTCTTACTCCTTTCACACAACTAGTAGTTATATATGGACACTGTTATTTTGATCAGCAACTGGTGCTGAGATATAACATCTTCCTGTTGGCTGTTATATTTTCAGCTGTGTTGGAGATCTGAGTAATATATTTATTTGGTATGTCAGTAAATTTGTAGTTTGCATTCCATGGTACTTTCTGCATGTTACTGGATTTCCCTTTTTTATCCAAGATGCTTTGTAGAGTGGCCTGTTGAGAATTTAACTTTAGGATGAAGATACTTTTTAAAACTAAAAAGGCTTTACATGAACAGATAGCTTTAGAAAATAACTGGTATGTGCATACATTTGTTTAACCCCCTAATGTAAATATATACATTCTGAAATGTATTTTAGTCCTCTAAAGAACTAAGAGCAGCTTTCAAGATCACATGACAAGCAAAACATTTGTTAATCAGAAAAATTACAGCCTATTCATGCTTACTGTTTGATTACTTCCACTCTGAACTCAAAGATCCCATTGTTGATTGAACTAGTTATAGTAACTTCTATTTATTTTTACAACTAGCTATTATGAGTGCAAACTATCCTTATCTCCAAGTGATTGATAGGCACATTAAGAAGCTGTTCAACAGGTTGCTAGGTTTGAAGAAATGCTTAAATCATGATTAGTTATTCCTTATCAGTCAAGAATGGAAGCTAAGCTCTGATAAATACATGGTGACGAAAATTAGATTTTCAACATCAAGTGCTCTCTCACTGTTTTCTGTTTGCTATCATTAAGCAGCAGTGCTACAGTTTCCTTTCAGTTTTATTTAAGGAGCATTTGGGCTTTCTTAGCAAACGTAGTTGTCCTGTTAGTGTGCTTAGGAGAGCTAAAAATCTTGTTCGATGATAACACGCATCAGGGCCTCTATGTAGCTTTAACAAATGGTGAACTGTCTTTTACACTCATACATATTCATACTTTCTTTCATTAAAAATTTTAAGTTACTTTAATGGCTGTACATTTTCAGTGTGTAAATGTGAGATTCAAATTCTCACAAGGGGATTGATAACTTTATTTGTGCTATTGGGAGCATTTCCATCAGCCAAGGCCAGCTGTGCAACCTGAGGCCAAAAACAAAAAAAAAAGGGAAAGATAGCTATAGGACATATTGTTCTCTGTGGTTTCACCAACCTTGTGAAGTCTCCTGTATTAATTGTCTGAAGAAAACTCACACATATTGGTACATTTCTACCTTTATTCTCCAATACTTATTACTCCAGGTAACATGCAATTACAATTTGTGAAGTCAGCATATGGGAAGAATTGCAACTTATACAATCAGAAAATAAAAAGGAACTCAGATCATAAGTTGTTGGTTTTGGAAAAGTGCGCTGGAAAAATTGAAATCAGGTGTCTCAAAGAAGGTCTGGTTTAATGTATTTGTCAAAACGGACTCTACTCAGTTTCTACTCCCTGAGCTGTATTTGCAAATAAAGTCACAAAACATAAACTGACAACCAAGTCACGGGAGATTTTTTTGCATGCAGGGTTTGCCAAAGCAGAATATTTCCTTTTCCATTTTTAAACCACAATTACTCCTAACAAACCTTCAACACAATTAAAGGGCAGATGAGATCAGGGACAGAGAACTAAAATGAAAATACCAATCTGAAAGCTAAAAAAGTTTCTGTTTTTTCTATCAACATCTTACAAAGGGTGAAAGGGCTGAGCTTTCACTCCAGTGTACACTCAGAGTACCTGGAAGGGAAAGATGGTTTTCAGGTTATTCTGAAGCTATGAGATGCTAGAAAGACATAACCTGAAAGTAATGTATTTGTATCCAGGGTGATGAAGGCCTCAGGTAGGACTGTGTGAAGCAGCTTGCTAGTAAAGCCTTCACGGGACGTACACACACCATCCATGCTCTACCTCCAGTGCTCAGGGAACATAGAGTAGGTAGGACCATAAACACCAAGCCTGAGTGACTGAGAAAGGACACAGTACCAGATGCTTCTATACTCAGTACCTCAGACTTAAAGCACTTGCTCAAGATATTTAAGAAGCTGCTTGCATCCCTTTGTGAGCCAGAGGAGGAGGAGGGAGAACACACATTTCACACCTTCTCCCAGGCATCCCTGCCACCAGCCAGGGATACCCATGGCATACTGATGGGCTGTCTGATCCTTCCTTCAGAAATGGCCCATATTGAACAAAATAAATAACTATTCATTAAGCCAGGGACAGAAAGAAAAACAGAAACAGAAGAAGACACAGTGCTATGGCAAGCAAAGGTTATTGAGCAGGAGAGAGAGATGGATACCCCAAAAGTTCCTGCATCAGCAAATCTGTCATAAAAGAGCAGTGACAAACTCATCAGAGGTTATGATCACCTCCAGTTATCACAGAACAAACACATAGTTTTCAAGGTTCCCAGATTTTCCCATGAACACATATAGCAACAGTATGCAGGAACTCCTTCTTGAGAGTCAAGCATTTTTCACTATGTCACAAGAGAGATGCTGCACCACAACACTTAACACAGAGAGATAGAGAAGTCTCTGTGTGTGGCTGGCCTATGAGGTTTACGCAATGCAGGTATTTTGGTAGTCAGCCCCCATCTCTGACTTGCCAGCCCAAATGCCTGGGTGTCCACACACAGCAAGACACCTAAAACACTCTGTCATTTAACTGTAAAAGAACCCCAAATTATACTAACAAACTTCCAAATTATCATCTCCTTACTGTTTTGTGTTTATCTTATGCTTCTCCTTGTTTACAAATGTCAAGCATATGTGGGATTGCAGGATCAAGGCAATGCTGGATTCTCCCCCTGTGTCCTCAGTTTGCAATTGCTTCCAGCATCAGCACAGGGTAAGTTAGTGCTCTCTGTCACACAGTCTCTGCACTTTCCATCCCTCAGAAGATGAAAATATTCATGAAGCAGAAGAGAAATATTTGACTCCTGGACTGTAAAAGCCTTTTCTATGCTGTCGGTCTGCCCACCTTAAAGACATACTACCTCAAAGGAAGGAAACTTCATATGGAAATTACAGATGCAAAATCTGCCTTAAGGAAAAAAGTGGGTGGCAGCATATAATTAATAGAAGAAACCCTTCAGAAAATACTTGCTACAGACAGAATCAGTCTTTGCAGGAGACAGCCGTGACAAAATCCAAACTGTAATCTAATTTTTGTAGTATGTGCATCTGAAAACAAATAAACAAAAGCAGTTTTAAGAATACCTCTCCCACTCCAGTCAGACTAGAACCTGATACAGCTGTGGAACAAAGAGGCTCTGAATAGCTTGGGTTTGGTATGACAGGTCCACCTGAAAGTCCCAGCTCTTCTTGGCTGTAGTAGCCAGAGGAGTACGAAGAATGGGGATTGTTAGGTTTAGGCTGACTTGGATGTGGTATGAGACTTGAGTTGTTTCATTGTGGTTTGTGTCAGTCAGCTGGTAGACTTCAACAGCTCCAGCAACTTTCATACGCACCTCAAAGGAGCCAAGGAACCACCAAGAGAACATGAAGTTAGGAAGACCTAATGCAAGGAGCTAGGGAAATGGTGTGCTGGAGGAAGGGAAAATACAGAACTGGGAAAAACAATACTGCACAAAAGGTATGAGACAGCAGCTGACTCTCGGCAAACATCAGCTGTTTGGCAGGTCCCCAAGAAGTGTGCATGTGTGGAGCCCCTCTGAGCTCCTGCGTTTGGGTGCACGTCCAGATTCCACTAAGGGGTAAAACAGGGATGCACGCTGGTTCCAGGCTGCTTGGGCAGCCCCAGAAGGACCCCAGCAGAGCTCAGTGTGAGACACCACAGCTCAGGACTGTAACTGCCCACCATCAGGCAGAGTTAAGTGTTGAGGATCAGACTCCAGTGACCTTACTAATGCCCCATCCCTGGAAGTGTTCAAGGACAAGCTGGATGGGCCCTGAGGAACCTCGTCTAGTAGAACATGTCCCTGCCCATGGCAGGGGGAGGTTGGAACTAGCTGATCTTTAAGGTGCTTTCCAATTCAAACCATTCTATGATTTCATGATCCTGAGGGCTCTGCCCTCCGGCTGCCCCTTAAAGGCCAGGACCAGGGAGGATCAATATTTAAAGAACTTTTTTTAAATATATCCTAGAGATATGGGAAGCCAAGTGCTTCTCGTAAGTGCCCTGTCCCAAAGAGTGATCTTATACTGAGAGGCAAAGCCTTCATGTCCTGGGTTCATGAAAATACACAGCAACAGTCAGTCATGTCTTTGAGTGCTTTCTAAACCTGGCTAGTAACAGCATAGGCAGTGATGGTTCTTGGGTTGATAGCAGCTGTGCTGCCACCACACATCCAGTGAGCATCTCAGAAACAAGGCTGGTGGTGAGGACACTCAGGCTGCCTTCTCCAGCTCCTTCCAGGAGCACAGAGCATGAGGCTGGTGACTGAAGATGGCTGTGCTTGGGTCTGCCCCTTCCACAGCGAAAGGTTAGAGCGCAGAACAAGTCGCACAGAGTGCTGTCCTTTTGAAATCTCTGGACTTTACCCTCCCTGTTCTTTGCCTTCTGTCTTTTTCTCCCACCCATCCAGAGCCCTTTAGAGTACAAACATAAGCATTTCCCAGCTGAGGTAGGATTGCTTGTATTCTAACAAAATGTAATGATATAGCCTGAAATTTTACAGGTGTCTGTCTATGTCCTGCAGTGTTTTCTTTTTATTCCTCTGCTATTTCTGAAATGATTTTTGGCCATGCAAAGCAATTCTTGAGCTTTTCTGTTAAACAGCCCTGGGTTTCAATATTTTCTAGGCAGACCTCAGAAGCCCAGAATGATGGCAAACCTAGTTCTTTGCCTTTCCCTGCTCCAATGAAAATCTATCCAAATTCAGGAAATCAAAAATTTTGAAAATCTGAGGTGCACACCTGCTCAGAGGTTCATCTGAGCAGGTATTTTAACCGGCTCAGGCTAAACTGCTTCAGTATCACTAAACATGCTTGCATTTCTCACAAGTTCCTACATGTGCCTCTACTGCACAAACATGGTCCCAGGCACAGCATGGAAGTCTGGGCAGGTATCTCTTTCTAAATCACCCATGCAAGACTCTGGTCTCACTGTGTGTATAAAACCAAGGTCCCTGCTCATGCTACAGTCAACAGTATGTCCAAAGCATTTGGCATCAGACCTTTAATGTCTACAGGATCCTTTTCCAACCAGAGGTGAAAGCATGATTCCTGTAGAACCACGCACTGTGTGTCCCCACAAAGCAACTGGGCAGAAGCAAAGAAGGCTTTCTTCATGACTTAGTGGTTGTTAGCAATGGTTAGGAGTGGAAAGGGATCACATACAAGAACCAAGAGAAAGAAACTTATCTACTCTGCATCCTCTGGGAGATCACTGCTGGAAACAAGGCAGCAGGAAGAGGAAGCAGAGATGCGGTTTGAAGGGTGAGACATCAAAGTCAGACTAAAGGATCAGAATGGGACACACTGGGAGGGTAAGTTTTGTGAGTTTGTCCCAAAGCAGAGAACAGAAACCTAGGCTGGCTGGGTGTGGAGACAGGAGTGATGACTGAGTATGGAAAATTGGACTAAGACCTGGGACTGAAGAGCCAGATAGCTGAGAAACAGAAGCTGCATCTGTACTTACTTGCTCTGCAGCATATCTTAGGGCCATCATTTCCTGGTCATCTGAACTGCCAGGCTTGTTGGGACACGCTGCGGCTCCCATCCAGTGCACATGTCCAGGTTTCCATCTCAGCATGCAGCTGGAGCATGACTAACCACAGATCCAGACATGGGAACTGGTAAGCACTCTTGGGTCCAATGGGGTAAACACAGACAGCAAGCCTAGATAAGGAGCTTGAGAAAGAGGAAGACAACAGCTACATGTCTATGGTTTGCTAATGGAAACAAGCAGTTTGGGCATAAGAAAAGACTGTGCAGGATACAAAAAGGCAGTAAGATGCCATGTTGGATCTGGAGGACTCTTCAAGCAAAACTTTGGGAATGGGAAACAGGGCTGGGGGGAACATGGGGGTAGAGTGGACATGGCACAGTGGCACGGAAAGACCTCAGACTGGACTTGGCCTGACAAAGCCAGGAGGCTGGAGCAGTGTGACCAGGCTGAGTTGCAGCAAATCTTGACAGTGGGCTGGGACCAGCTCTGCAGGGAATCAGACATAGGAGAGAGGCTGGATGCGACTGGTGCCTACTTCTAACATTTTCCACTGCCTGTTTAATCCTGTTGTTTCATTCTTGCTTGACTTGTGACACACAATCGGACATTATAATGCACCCTGTCCAGTAAAAGATGGTTGACATGCTTTGGTTGTGGTATTTGCAAGTAGAGCATTTTTCTAAATGAATTATGCTTTTGCATGTATTATGATTATTTGGGTACAGGAGCCTTGTTTATTTCTAGTCCTAGCCTGAAATACTGAACACTGAATTCTTTGTTACCTATCAAAAACACAGCCTTTACAGATTTCTCTGTTTGTCTAAATCCAGTCTCTGCAACCTTTCTTAGACTGCTTTCCTGCTACTCACATTATTCTTTAAAACACTCATCTTTATTGTAACACTTTAAGGCTCATTCTCCTGACCACTTAAGCCAAAATCCTACTAGTGCTAAGAGCTTCTTTTAACACTGATAATAGAAGCTGGAAACAGACTTTCCCGGAAACATTATGCTGAATGCCTTAGCTCCTTTTTGGGGGATCACATCCTTACACACAGTCACACTACGTATTTTGTCTCAGACAGGCTTTTCAATAAAACTTCAATGTAAATAACCTACCTTTGGACTTTATTCTGTGGCATTTTTTTCCAAGGTGCCCAAGAGGGTCTATTTGCTTCACGAATCTCACTAGGATTGCACCCAGTTTGCAACTCTTATATTCATAAGTGGAAAAAAAAAAAAATTGTTTCCCAGCAAGATGCTTGCCAGGCCCCTTTTAGCAGAGGCAATAAGGAGTTTATGATCAGTTTCAACTGGCAAAAATTCCAACAAAGCTTTTTTACACCTCATGGCCGGGGACCAAGTCTTCCTTCTCTATTTGAGTGCTGTGATGTTTCATTTCTGTAAGTACCCATGACACATGATCCACTATTGCTACTTGGCTGGTTTCCAACCAGTCAGGCCAGTTTTGCTGTGGCTTGTTAGCTGGTGGTGGAACAATTTAATCCTGGATTTTCCTTACATGAGGGGATTGGGGTACTAGTGTGGTAGGAGAAAGCAGAGGGAATGCAATGGGCCTGATGTGGCAAGGAAGAAGAGTATGAGTCTCTCTCTGCAGTCTTGGAAAAGGAAATGATCTTCCTGGTAACAGGGTGGTGAGATGACCTCAGCTAGAGTGGACAACCTACCATGCCACCATCCAAGCCGTCCCTAGGGTTGCTGTGACCACAGCTCCAATGGTGAGGAGAAAGGAAAAAGGAAAGGATAGGCTATGAATGATCAGGGTGGTGCTAGGACTGGGAGATTACAAGGGAAGATGAGGGAAAGAGGATGATTCAGAGCAAGGGAGATACAATGATGGTTTTCATGTCACTGTGGAGGTGAAGATAAAGACTAGATGAAGACATCTTGGTCAAAGGGTCAGGAGAGCTACAGTTCTCTGTCACTTCAGTGCTGAATAGTGGATGGCTTTCAGGTAGGAAAACAGGCTTGCACCTCTAGATTGCTGATTTTTCTTTTTGTTTGGGTTGGTTTTGTTTTGTTGTTGTTTTGGGTTTTTTGTTTTTGTTGGGTTTTTTGTTGTAGTTTGTTTTTTTTTTTCAAAGGTTGCAACCTTATCTGCAAGTTTGTGCAGTTGGAAGAAGTCTGAGCCAGTCCTGTCATAGAGCTGACTGTAGACAAGTTTGCATTTGAAATAACTTCTAGATTGCGTATGTCTACTTCACTGCTATGCACCATAACAGTCATTGGCTTAGAAATTATTTAGCTAACACAAATCCAATTTTCCTTTCGCACAGTCTTCCTTTGCAAGGAGTCCTTGTACCTTCCTGTTCACCAGGGCAAAGCTACCAGAGATGCCATGCTGGTGGCACCTCAACAGTGGGATAATGTCAAATACCTTGTGGACCTCTCAGTCTTTGGAAAAGTAGTCCTCTGATAAGCCTTTTGTGCAAAAAATGGCTACCACCATCATTACTCCTAGTAAGCAAAAGGTCCACTGTTTTTAGGCTGATCATAGAGGTAACCTTATAAGTACTAGCCAGTTGGACATCCTGACAATTGTCCAGGGACGATTAGGCACCTAAAGACCCCTGGAATCCCAATTTTAATCTGTACCCGGGAAACTATTTGCAGATAGTTGCAAGGGCTAATATTTGTCTCAGAATCCAGACCTGCAGGTTCTGCTGGGCCACAACCGTATCATGTCTTTGAATCAAGGCAGCTCTTAATGCTTTTATTTCCTCAGAAAGGCCATTGCAGAAGTTACTTCACTGACTCTGGAATGTGCAGATTACAGTTTTTCAGAGGATCCTACTTGAGTACTGTTAAAATGCTGATGCTATGTTCTCTTAAAACAATATGCATCTCAGTCTAATGCAAATATAGAAAAAGTATACTGATCATTTACAAGCACAGTTGCAGGCAAGAATATTCCCACATATGCCTGCTAAGATGCAATGCAAGTAGACTGGAATGTCAAAGGTCTGTGTGGCAACTGCTCATTTAAAAGGGACATTGAAAGCACTTACTGGGAGTAGGCAGAAGAATAGCAGAAAATACTGTAAGGAAAGGTGGGAAGCCATAAGCAGATCTGACTCTAGGTGAAGAGTTTCAAAGGGTGGAAAGGGGAAAGCTGAAAATGAGAAGTAACCAAGGCAGCAGAAGAGGTGACCAACTTGGCAGCCCCATCAAGAATGAAGGAAAGGGGATGACTGTACCTGCGAGATGACAAGGTGTTGAACCACTCTGGCTCAAGCAGAGACCACCAGCAAGTTTAGAAGGAAGGACCAAGGTTGAGAGGACACATGGACGTTACTGGATAAAGATGGCTTTATTGCAGTGTCTTGCACTACCATTTTGCCTGCCGAGTCTGCCCCTCTTTTGAGGTATTCTTATTTCAAGATTTTCAGTAAATGGCACTGCTTGGCAGGGATCCTAAAGCAAGCACTACAATTCCTAACATCCTCTGAGGTTTGTGTTGGATCAAAGTCAGCAAAGTTGGGTGCTAGTCAATGGATAGATACCACTATGACCACACTCAGGTATTAGAAATATGTTCTCATTCCTAAAGGAGCCAGGTTGAGTTTTCTTCAGCTCCCACCTGTCCAATGGTTTATGGATTCCCAAGGTCAGGAGCAATAAAATATTAACATCTAATCTGTCATACCACCAATGAAAACTATAATCTGGCCCATGACCTCACGTGAGTACCAGGTTGTTAACTAAAGAAAGGAATCAAATCTTCCTCTAATAAATACTCCAGACTGTGACAGGTAAAATTCAGGTCATATGTCTCCTTTGAAGTTTTAATGACCACTCCAATTTTATGATAAAGCCACTCACCTTATGTTTGTAGTAATTTTGCAAAGCCTGAAGCGGCTCTAGTCATCTTTGGTGCACAGTTCCCAAGGACAAAGCTCTCATAAAACTGCAAGCTTCAAAGGGATTAGACCTCTTCTTTTCTCTCCTTTTTTTTCCCTCCCTCTCTCTCTTTTTTTTTTAAAGGAACATTTCTGAATATTTCCTCCACTGTTTTCTACATAGGTCCCTGCAGAGCCTCCCAGCTGAACCGCCCAACTAGAGTTCTTCCTCAAGCTCTGTCACTCACTAAAATAAAATAAAATGAAATAAAAGAAAAAGTCTTTTCCCTTTTCCTAATAGTAAGGCAATTTTCTGGGTAATTTCTGCTTTTTGTCTTTATTCTATTGTCAATGCAGAGTAATTTGAAGCAAATCAATAGAGCCTGTGTATTTGCATATTTGAATATTTCTCAGGCTCTAAGAAGGACCACATACAGCAGAGCCACTCCCCTGAATGCCACGGGATTTTGTTTGTTTGCTTCCCTCCTTTTAAAGTCGGGAGGAAGCCAAGCTGAATCTGCCAAAGCTTGAACTCCCAAAGTTAATGTCCATCCTGGTAAATGAAACAGCACTGGGGAACATTCCCAGGCACTGGAAGGCAATTGTCTGTGCAGTTCAGTTGTCAGCACAGTGCTTGGCACAGTGGAGCCAGGGGCAGCTTTCCCAAACAATTCCCAAGCACAGGCCAACAGCTGGCATGGGCTGGGGCCACTCTCAACAGGCAGCTTGAGTGCAGGGCAAGGAGGAGAGGGGAGGTTGTTATGGATGCACCACTTCCATCTCCATAGGCATCAGCACCAGGGAACAGTCTGGACCACATTTAGTTTACTAGTACAGACACAGCTGTGATTGCTCAAACAATGCTTGTACAACTCTGCTGTTGCACAGACAAAGCTGCTTATCCATCTTGACATTATAAACTTATGTATTTGCTTGTAGACTGATTGTATACGTTGCCTTGGCTGTAAGATTGATTAGTTTCCATTAATTGCTAAGGGTGGGTTTTTTTCAGATATTTAGCTTTAAATGCAAGGCTGAGTGAGACACTTGTGGAAAAAAAGCAAACCAAACCAAACCTAACCAAACCAAACCAAACCGAAACATTTATACATTTTGCCAGTTCTCCAGTGGCACTAAAGAGTAAAAGTCTGAGATGGAGCTGATGGAACTTTCTGCACAGACACTGAGCACTGGAAAACAATTCAAATCAGGTGTTTGTCCAGGTATGGGCCAAACCAACCCCAACCACAGTTCTGCAAATAGCGTACAGTTCAAGTTTATTCAGTTTTATCAGCAAATGCGCCCGTCCCAGATGTTTCTCCAGACATGGTAAAGCGCACCAATCCATGTACCTTATGGCAGAGGTGGCTGGTGGCATTTGCATGGAAAGAACACTTGCTTGGAAACAAGTTGAAGACTGGTCAGATGGTCATCCTCTTTTGAGTCACCAGACCCCAGCTAAGACCCTGTTCCCTACTTTGGGGACAAAGTGAGTAACAGGGAAGAGAAACATCAGGAGGTGCCTCTAAGGAACCATCACAAAACAGCAATCCAAGCCAAGAGCAAAGAAAGGATCATTTACCCGCCACTATATACAAGCTAAATAACATAAATACACTAAATATTCTCCCAAAGATAATGAAACAGGAACGTGTGGGTTCCCTGAGCTTAATTTGTCTGCAGATGGTACATGTCAGAAATAGCTGGTATTCAGAACTGTCTTTTCAGGGCACACTTCTTTAAGGTTACTGAAAAGCTCCTTTATGCAAGAAATTAGCTTAAATGTCCTAAGGCACAGAATGTACTCTGAAAATACTCACATTTCATTTGATTGCTGTTGTTAATGTTTCAGAAATGAAGTAAGTTTTCCCCTGGGGACATTGAGCCTGGCTTACCTATTTGTCTGAGTTTCTTCAAAGGAAGAATGACTCTTAGTTCTAGCCTGATAACAGCACAGGAGAAAAACCAAATGCAGTATTAGAAAAACAGTGATTTATTAATTTTTGGGATGGAGGGGAAGACACAGGTAAATTTAGTAATAGCATACAAATATTTGTATAAGAAAACTGCTGCTATTTCATTATTTATATGAGAAGACAGAGAACAAAAAAAACCAAGCCAAAACAATTTCTAATTCAAGTGTATATGAACACATTTCTATTGTTTTTCTCACCAACCGTTTGTGAATTTGAGTGTTCATTCAAGGGATTCATCACAGATGGGATGAGGGGAAAGGTTTGGACCATGTAAGGCTTTTACTGCTAATGGGCAACTGAGGAAATGGTGTTAATCTGGCAAGAATTCTGCTATCTTCTGCAACAGAAATCTTACTGTCTTCAAACAAAACTGGAAAATAAATATCTTCTGAAGGATCAAGTCTGGCTCCGGCCCCAGGAGACATTGCAGATGAAAAGACTGGCAACCAGAAATTTGTTATGAAAACTTCCCAAGAGCAATACACTCAGACTTTAGGCCTTCTTTTGTGTCACACTTAAATACATCAGTTTTTCAAATTAAACCCTATTTTGTGTGTATAATTTCAATCAGCGATGCAGTTCCCCAGTCTAGCCTGAAGTGTACAAGGTTCCCAGAGTCACCTACAAGGTAGTGGCAGTGCTCACCTCGTGCCAGCTCTGCACCATTACTACCAAAAGAAAAGGCTGCTCCCACAGACTCAGACTTCTGAGCTGTCTCTGGTGCCAACGCAGCCCGCAAAAACAGATTTCTCAAGCCTGCTCCAGTCATGTGAGTTACTGAAGCTGCACATTGCTTCTTCTCACAGAAGCAAAACATCTGATCCACCTAAAAGGGATTTAGCACTTAAGGTGATGTGTAATGTACGCACACAATCCAGAAAACCTTCATACTGCCAATGTTTAACCCTATAGGTTAAACTCTGATAAATCTATGAGTTTAAAATCCCTTATGGTCTTAGGGCTGTGCATATGCAGCAGTGCCTCAGGTTTCATGCTGTTTGGGACTCAGGTAATGTTCACTCCCTTTCAGGATCCAGAAATGAGGTATTACCCTGCCTAGATCCTCTCAGGGTCTCGATGTCTGGCTCACTTTCTGTATGTACACAAGCTTCTGTATGAAGCTTCTCACAAGCTGCTGCTGCTTTTCTTTGCAAAGTCACTGTCTTGAAGGAATTTGGTGATGGTTCCCGTCAATAGTAGACTAACCTATGAAGCAGAACAATCCTCCAGTGGCCTGGAGATGTGGTACTGGCTCATCCTCGCCATAAAAAAGCCAAAAGTCTCCAGCTTCACGGGAGATTCAGCAGGCCATGGGCTATTCAGAGACACAGTGAGAGCTCACTGCATTTGCATTTGTCCTCTTCAAAGCCAGGCCAGCAAGCAGCCAAGACTGGTGGATTCATTGGACTGGAAAAAGAGAACGATAAATCTGCATCCTTCCAGCATGGGTACTGACCTGCAAGACCGGGACTCTGGGCCCTCTGAAGGGTCTATGTCCTTTTTTTGGTCTAACAATCCATCCCAATGGTTGGAAATAATGACAAACCACAATAACAATAGCCAGCTAAACAAAAAAACTATAAACAGAAACAACAACTGAGGCTGGGAAGAGAAATGGCCTTTGGGGATATTATTTTGAAGAGACTTCTGACTTTGATTTCCCAGGCAGGGGAGATGGCAAATCAGCCAATGTGACTCCTTGTTTCTTGAGAAAGAGGCAAACCATATTTTCCTAAAGTTTCCTGTAGCCAAAGCCCTTGAAATCACTCTACTAAAAAGAGTAAAGTACTCTTAAAAAAGAGTAAGGCAGGAAAATGGGGAGGTCAGGACAGAAACCAAGGCTGGAAACACCCTGACTCCACTCTGAAAGCTAAACCTTTCTGAGTTGCTGCCTCAAAAGTCCAAGAATCTCCCTTGGCACAACATGCCTTTGCTCGATCCCATGGAAAGGAGAAGGCTCTAATTATCTTCTTGAGCCCTGGGTGGAAAAAAGATCACACTAGGTGCAAAAGTAGTAACAGCATGTCCTACGTATTGACACAAGCACTGTACACAAAGGAAAAAGTTTGTCCCGGTTATATAACACTGAGAGACTGGCAGAAAGTAAACAAGCTACATTGATATTCCTTATGCCACGAATTAAAACCCGAGGCAGGTGAGAAGTGTGCCCCAACCGGTAGCAATACAGAAGTGGGACTCATGCAGACAGAAGCAGGGGCAGTACTGGCCCAAGCCTGTTGCTAGCTGCTGCCCAGTCAGCTGGGAAAGAGCAGCAGGAGCTGGAGCTCTGGGAGCACTGGGAAATATGAATTAAGCCTGAGAGTGATGGGCAACAGAAACAGGATGGGACAGAGACCAGAAAGGAAAAGCAGAGCTAAGGGAGGAGGAGGCCTGCTTAGACAAGCTCCCCTTGAGACCTCATTTCAGAATGCTGTCTGCTGCCACCTGCACAGGTTCTTCTGCAGAAATAACTCATATTTCTAATCTGCCTAGCTGAAAAGTTACTCTGTTTTTCAGTGCGAATTCACTTTGTTTCTGCAATATAACCATCCTTCCCTCTCCCTGCAGCTCTCTCTCTCTAATTTAGAAGACTTCAAAATAAAGAAATAATCTGCTTGGAAACAGAAATTCATTGTTGGACTTCTTTCTCAATACAGTACACAGAGGAGAGAACACAGACTTTTGAACTTCCCCAATCGCTTGAAAATTTGCTGTGGCAACACAGGAGCACCCATTTTCTCCTCAGCTAACCTGCGGAGCTTTGGTGGTGTGACAGGTCTGCAAAAGGAAGTCTTTGCCAGGATTCAGAGTTGAACTGAATATGCAAATGAACCTGCACACACACCCCAATATATATTTACATACATATTTATATATAAATAGTAACTATTTTTAAAAAGGACAATAACAACATCAAAGGAATCTGGGGAACCATGGCGCTCTCTGCTTGCCATTGACAGGCCTTTGTTGTAAACAGACTGGGCTCTGCCTGGTCTGTCATGGGCTCTCCAGTTGCCTGAGCCTACTTAAATCCCAAATCCTGAACAAGCAGGATCGGTGAGGGTGCTGGAAACACAGCAGATGATGACAACAACAACAACCTAATGGTTAGTAGTGAAGAAGAGGAATAAGTAAACACAAGCTAAGTACGCAAGTGACTTTATTAAAAGCATACCCATTGGGCTGCTTCTGCTACTTACAGCCGCTAATAAATTCCCTCTGTCCTAATACACTAGAAGTGCCAGGATGCATTATTCAGCACATGAGTAATCCACCACATTCTTTTGGCTAATAGTCAGTTGTTGAGCCGGACTCTCATTCCTGAAGGTCAATAGCAATACTACTATTGTAGCTGCAGAGCATGGCAGAGCCTTGTGGCACCTTACCTACCCACCAGGTTAAAACAAGAATCCATGCAAGGATCCCATGTAATGAATGTTACAAAGTTCCCAAGTGGGCATAGAGGTACTTCTGTGGAGGGTCAGGCCCTAAACTCACATTGAAAACCACAAGAAAGAACTCAGCACTCAGTCAAGAGGACAAGGTGTTCACATGGCCAGCAGAAAAGCCAGTTGGCCCACTGGATTTTCCATCTTCGTATGGAATGATAATTTGGGTTCTGAAGGCTAATTGGAGAGTTGAATTTGAGAGTTGCCTCAGAACCCTGGGGGACTCTGCGCCAACTGCTTAGAAGTAACTGAGCGGGGGGCTATGGTGACCTGCTTTTTCTTGCAGGTTTTTAGATCAGGCATGCTGTTGAACTCCCATATTAATATTGTGTGTTGTAGCTCTAGCACTTGCCAGAGAAGAAAGCCCCTCTGCCTCTGGTTTTGTAATGTATCCTGGTGCACGGGTCTGTTGTGTCTCTCTCTGTTTGCATTAGGTTAAATGCTGCTGAAGTAGACGGGCCTAATTATGGCCTTTCATTCAAGATTAATATGAAGCCATTAAGCTGGTTTATGCAACCAGGTAGCTGAGCAATAGAAACATCTAAAACAAGTATGAGGCAATGTTGGAGGCTGAAACCCTGCAATCAGCAGGCTTTTGTTGTGAAAAGGCATGGGAAACACAGAAGTGAGTGCTGCCCTCATCTACAGACTTGAGACAAAACACAGCAAAGACTAGAGGGCTACCAAACCCACCACCAGTGTAGCCCTAGATTGGAGAGCTGAGCTAAACAGGGAAGCTTGCTGCTCCCAATGCTCCGTGGCACCGCTGTTACGCTACCCTGCGCTCAGCAAAACAAGCTCTGGTAGCTCTTCCACAGTGACAGCACACAGACGATTACCCAATTCACTGTCAGCTTCTTCTCCAAGCAGAAACGCCTCAAAGAAACTTGGGTATTTTTCGACTGGCTGGATCAGAAAAGGGCAATGCCACAGCAATGCTTCTGGGAGGTCTCTCCCTATTCCCCAAAACATCGCCCTTATCTTTGCAGTTACGCAGTTAGTGAGATGCAGGGAGATTTCCTTTGTAATTAACTACATCTTCACTGACTTTGTTCATGCTACCCTAGGTATTTTTTAAAAGTATGGATTAGCTGACATGGGAGATAGGCTAATTAAGAGAGAAAAATTAATTAAAAAAAAATCTAAGTTTGATTGTAAGGAAAGAACAGAGAAATTCAAGAAAGGATTTATGAGTCAGTTTACTAGAAAATAATGGAATTTTGAATAAATTGATACTTGATCTAATTGGATTATTATAATTTGCTCATAAATTTTGAACTCTTTTATTAGTTTAAGATAAATTCCTTCTAAAAAGTCCAGCATGCCTGTTTTCTTTAAGCTCAGGGGAAAGGACAATATGACAGATGTACCCCCCACCTCAACCTGAACATACACATCCACTCAAATTTTTCAAGTGAACTATACTCCCTTCTCCCAAAGGAGAAATACTGAAGAGGAGACAGTGCTGTGGCAGGCATTGTACAGTGCTACTATGGGATCTTCCTGCCTTTCTAGGGCATGAAAGCACCTTTTTGGGGAGAAGCATCCTTTGGGCACCACTGCCGATGACTGTGAATAGGTTTTAATCATTTTGAAAGTGGGAAAAAATTTGTACACCTCTATACACCCAACAGATACCTTTGATTTTCAATCATGCTACTGTGGAGGGACAATTGCAACTGTTTTCAGGCAACCATACACTTCCTTTAAAGTTCAGACGGCAGAAAAGCACCATCCTTTATCCTTTCATTTATTATTTTCATCAGGGCAGGAGGCAAAAGTGCCAGGTACTTTCCAAAGAGGCAGCCCCTCCTATGTAGAACAGACACTCTTTGCTTAATAGTGCCATGATTTCCAGCTCCCACTGCGAAAACACAGAACTTTCATTGTCGGGAGTTAGAGAGAGCACATGCACGCACACACACGCACACACACACATTAGGCACTTTGTTTTATTTTGCAAAAAAAAAAAAAAAAAGTTTTTATATATAAACCATTTCATTCTTTCTCAAAACATTCTACAACTATACAGCTGTTTGCTCCATCATTTGCATAGGAAATACCACAATACAAAAATAAGGTAGGGGGGAGGCAAAAGAAGCAAAACAGCAACCAATTTATGCATGTGTTTCCACGTATAAACATCTGAAGCCTTACAAAATTATTTACATCGTTTGTCAACTATTTACAATAAGAGCAACATTTCTAACTATAACAAACAAAACTATAATTTATCAAGTATACGTAAAATTGTCTTAAAAAAAAAAGAGTCTATCATATACCACAAATAAATAAAGACAAATAAGAGCTTTAACAAAGCTAGGTTTTCCTGCAAGACCCTTTTTTGGTATTTTGATTGTCTATTCTAGGCTTTGGTTGACAGCTTAATATTACGGCTTGTGAAGTTCAGACACTTATTAGGTTTGTTTGGTTTTCTCCTGTTGTCTGGCCAAATCCTACCTGGTCTAACCTCATCTTTGGCCCTTCATCTACTATTTCAAGGCTGAGCACGGTGGATCAAAGTAATTGTTAGCAAAAAAGGGCACCATTTCTTTGACTTCAGTGGAGTTTCAGCTACTTTTGTCAGCAGTAAATTTTCCCCTGCGTGTGTCAATCTGAACAGTGGATTAACTAAACTGCACTGTAATTTTAAACAAAACTACTGTATCCTTTACCTCCTAGTAAATTACATGCAATATCCACATCAAACTAGATTATACTGGTGCTGAACCTGCTTAACATGTCTGTGTATGGAAACTGCATCCTAAATCCTTCTTTTTAAAGTGATACTAAGTTTAGCTTATAGTAAGAGGTTTAACATTCTGTGTTCATTTCAACTATCCCCGTTATTTCAGCTTCCAACATTGACTTTACAGTTCATTCTGCTTGTTTTGCCCTTTTAAGCAATCTGAAAACAAAATCCTGCTTTGAATATTCAGTGCACACCATTGAGTTAACAGGTACAAAACATCTGAAAGGCTTAGCTCAGTTCTCTTAAGAAAAATGAAGCTAAGTTGGTTCTGTTTTGAGAGGTATATAAGTAACTTTTTTTCATAAATGTGCCATGTTATCAAATGTAAAACAACTGCTTTTTTTCAGATGTTTCTTAGAAAACTTTTGTAATAAACCTAAAAAAGCTGATCTGCATATTTACAAAATCTTTGTCATAGCAAACATGCAACACACAGAACAAAGTGTTTTGTTCTATGGCTGTTTATGAATTTTTCTATGTATTTTATATCCACAGAATGGCTTAACATTACAAAAAAAAAAAAAACCCACAACAAAACACATGTACTTAATATGTCCAGTAAAACCCTGACAGATTACAGTTTATGGCTTTTCCACTGTGTGCATTCATCTGCATCCTCTCATTAATTTGTTTACCAAACATTGTCACCATAATGACAGTGCTTTGGTCAAAACACCGCAAGAGGAAAAAATATGTATAAAGCTGCAATGTGTTGAGATATAATACTTGTAAAGAGATGACCCTGCTGACTAAAGCCATATACATTATGAAAGCAAACAAATGACCAAACACTCCGGTACTGTGATACAGCGTCTTCCCTTTTTCCGCATAAATATACAAAATATACATTTCCAGTTTCTTTTGAGATTTCTTTTAAATGGATAACACACATACTCAAAAATTAAACTGATTTCAGTTGAGAGTCAATAGGAAATTGCATAGATACAAAACAGCTTCAACGACAAGTCCAGCTTTTAGTTCTGATGCCTCTTCATGTGGAGAGCCAGGTGATCGGAGCGGGAGAAGCTGCGATTGCAGACGGCGCACTGGAAGGGCTTTGCCCCCGTGTGCTTCCTGTAGTGGCGCGTTAGTTCATCCGAGCGAGCGAATCTCCAGTCGCAGCCTTCCCATGTGCACTTGTATGGCTTCTCACCTGAAAGAGAGCACAGAGAAGTGAGACTGTCAGCCATCACTCCTTAGCAAAGAAAACTGATGCGAGATCGCACAGAATAGCACTGCTCTTCCATTTGAAGAAATACGTGACAAACAAGGAGCTGATGCTTCCTAGTTATTTGCAGCTCTATTCATCAGGCCCCAAACAAGCAGCCCCTTTGTTTTTTTTCAGCAAATTTTGTTCTTGAAAGCCTGATTTTATACCTCAGTAAAATGTAAGAAACTTTCAAACATGCAAATTAGAAATAACTATGGTACAGAAATGCAGAGTTAAGAAGACCGCACAAGATCGAAATACCTTTACACTCACTCCAGTATGACAGGGAGTAGGAAAAAAAAGCAGTCTCACGTGACAATCTAGCCAAATTTGTAACTTATGCTTGCACCTATGAAAAATGCCTAAGTTATACAGAGCTTTTTTAAAAGGTCTGAAATGGGAAGGAAGACTTCTACGAAGATTCTTTGTAGTGAGCGGATCTGCTCAAGAGCTTCTGGTGTGTGAAGAAAGGGGCACAGTGTGTTACAAACACAATGAGGATAGTATTTTCTAAAATGTCACAAGCAATAAAAACTTGTGGTATCCTGCTTGGGGCTAGCTATATATAGGAGAAGGCACCTACAAGTTCAAAGCACCCGTTTTCAGAATGAAACGTCTACAATGAGGTGCTTAAATAGCTGTATTTTAGAGGTGGAAAGTGCTTGCTGTTTCTAGCAGTCTGTACTGATGTAAGGGGAGCATGGCATCTCTGAAAACCCGCTGTGTTACAGCAGCTCTGATTGCAACTTCAAAATATCCACCTAGCCCCGAATACACTGGCCCAAGCACCTCAAATGTTTGCATTCACCCATTTTAGAACTATAAACACAGTATTTTAAGTATGCTACAATTTACAGGTGTTTGTTGAAACGGGAGAAATATAAAGTCACAAAGCCATGATGACTTCTGTGGCAGTAGCTTCATCTGGAGCAGAAATACACCCAAGCTGAGCATTCCAAAAAGGCCTTTCTAACCTCTTCTACCTCTCTATTGCTCTAAGACCTTTACCCTCTCAGTCTCAATCCTACTGCACTGTTGAGTGCCTCCTGCTTTTCCACTTTTTACCACATGAGCACGTGGAAAAAAGAGAGAAGGCCGTATCCTGCAATGCAACTGTTTATTCTGCGTAAGCTCTGCAGGTAACACCATCTGAGAAACTCCAAAACATTACTTCAAAGGCATTTACTTATCATGCAGATGAAATTATGAAAATGTTTTTGTCTGGGAGTTTCTACTGCTTCTTCTGATTAACTATCAACTTTTCATCTACTACTGAGTGCAGAACCAGCCCTTTGCTCACAAGGGGGATGGGGCTTCATGTTAGCAGGGTCACAACCAGAACCAGACATCTATAAGAAACACTAACCACCCAACCACCGCTTTGCAAAAACAGCAACTAGGATTTATTGAAATCATGGTGGAAACGTAACATCCCTTAAGAAAAACCAGAGCCTGGCATTACCTCTCACAGAATTTGTAATTATTTGGTGGATCACAAAGCAGAACACAAATCATCACAGATTTCTGTCATAGCTGAATTTACTCTAAGTAAATTCTGATACTGATTGAAGACTGAATGGTCTATCACATAGCATAGCTTTTTGCTCTGTGCAACACATACTTTAGGCTAAAATACAGATGTCATTCAAACCCAGTGTGTAAAGCTTTTCTAACACCAGAGAAGCCGGATAACACAGTTGGTCTTCACAGTAGAATGATAGGAAAGATCCCTAATCAGTGAGGGATCTTTTGCACTATATACATTGATGTATTTTAACTGGTTTATTAAGGGAGTCTGTAAAAGACTTGGTTGCCGATCAATAGGCACAGCACCAGGTAGATCTTCCGAGAACACTTTCTGTTAAAACATACGTGCACACACGGAGGTTACACAAAAGCATTACTCCTGCATTTGAAGCATCTTAACTTAAAGCCAGTGTATTTATTTCTTTTTCTCATTTCTTTCTCTTTTCTCCCTATTAGCTTTAAACTCTTCTTTAAACGTCTTCACTTAAAACTGCCAACCTCATACTTGATGCTGAACTCCCAGTCTTATGATCCTGCCTCTCCTCACTGCCCCGGGAGAGCATATACATAGTTAGGCCTCTATCTACTCCGAATGTTTGCTCTTAGATTTTGCAGCATTACACAAGGAATGACAGAAAAGGTAAAGAGGTCAGGAAAATCACTAGTTAACAAAAGCCTAGGAATATCCAGACCAGACCGGAATAGGGACCTGGAGATCAAAATCACTTTCCAAGCCTGGCATCAAGGAGATACAAAGTACATTCAACTTTCTCCCGATGTCGGACTACACTGCACCGAAAAAGCAGTCTCAAAGTTGTCCTGTGTAGATGGTACCTGACCCTGTCAGAGTACAAACAGGAAAAGAGGCTGTCCTCTGCTAAAACTTCTCCTCACGCGCGAGCAGTGCCAGCAGTGATACGAAGGCTCCTGGCACACGAACTGCCAGCAGTCGGGGCAGCAGTGAACCCTGTACGTTGCTGGACGCCACCGCGTCCAAGCCAGCGTTGAGTGTAGCGACCAGAACCCCCATCAAACTCCAGGGCACTCAACTTCATAGAGACACTACCTCTACACTTACCGCACTGTCACGGTCACTTCAGTGCCAGTCACAGCCAGAATCCTCCCGGGCAACAGTGTTGCTCAGGGGAAAAGCCACACGCAGAATAGCACCGCTCCTCCCTGCCGGCAGACTGCTGCAGACCTGAGCTAAACCAAGCACTGCTCAGGGGATGGATGAGCAGAGGGGAACAAGCTGCTGCCTTACACAGATTGTTTTAACAGTGTTATTTTTACGTACTGGAAATTAAGGCCAGAATGTTGCTTTTAACCCCTGCTTTGGCCAACAGTGAGAACTGGAAAATGTATTTTTAGTGCCAGTGTAGAGGCATGGATTATTTTGAATAAATCCTAGGGGTAAAATACTGAATATCTATGTTTGTAATGCTAGTTTCCGTTGGAAAGTTCTATTTAAGAACTGAATCAATTTTAAATGTTTTCCTTTTGGACAAGGAGGAAGCAGGGGTAAGAAAAAGTAGGTGGAGATTATTTTCACTCCTTTAGAGCAAGCAGAAGAACAACTAGCTGGTAGTATTTTCTCTCTTTCAACCTATATGCATGCTTTTTGTCATTTAGCAGAAATAAGAAATTGGTTTAAGGTCCTGTAAGCAAGGGAAAAAGCGCCTCACATTACATATTTTCTGAAGTGATCCTACTTCTTTACCATGCTGACTTTAAAGCTCTGAGAAATCTGGGTTGAAGATTTATTTTTTAAAAAAGCAGGTATATACAACAAGGGACACTGAACCCTTTATCCGCTGTTTTCGTTGGCTACATAGTAATGTAAGATTTGTTTACTTTAATGATTGTGCGAAATACAGTAGCTGTAAAGTTTTAGAAATATTTGGTTTTCCTCCAGCAATTTAGGGCTTCTATAGGGTGTTAAACCAAGAATGCCACTGGTCATCAAATGTGAAGGCAGTACGGCTCGGTTACTGGAACACGATCACGGTATCAAACAGATATTTCACTGTAAAAGCAAGAAAACAGCTAACTCCTCCACTTCAGGGGAGCTTCCACGGGATTTGTTAGAATGTCAACACTGTTCAACTAAAACACCATGAAGGAAGCTGGTACCGATTTCCAGCCAAATAGCACACTCCAACCCTTTCTTCCCTAGCCAGAAATATTATACGCAGCACTTCTGGGAAACAGAACTGCTTTCCTTTAAATTATACTTCAACAGGATAGGGATTTCATAAGTTTAATTGGATTTCTGCATAACCTCCATCCAGTATCACTGATTTAAAATATTTTGCTAGGCTTACACATCACAAAATATATTTTTAAGTTCTTGAGCTCTTAATATGCATCCACTCTCCAGTTTAAAAAAAAATACGTTTGTGGAGCATGAGAAAGAGACTTGTACTTGAGCACAGAAATTTTAAGCTCTAATGTTTAGTTTGGAAGCTCTTCTACAGAAAGCACCTACCAAGAGATAAGGGAGCTTAACCTGAAAGGAGACTATTTTCCTTGCAATTTGCCCATTACAAAAAATTATTTACAATTATATGAGACTGCGAGGATGTCAAAAAGATGTTTAGATATCCACAAGTAACACGCTAACCAAACTAGCCACTTTAACAGATAAAATTTCCTTAGACAGATCCCCAAGGTTCAGGTTTCTTATCAATACCACAAGAGAGTGGTCTGGACCAGTAAACACATTGTGTTGCCTCTTCTCCCTTTAATTTATCTTCTTGGGATTTAGTCATGTCAAAATGCACCAACTGCTCTCCGAACATTAATTCTAGTTGCTGGCAGTGACACTTGTGGCCATGCTCATTTCGGTAAGGCACAGTGCCACCACTGCGGGGGTGACAGTCATTTTGAAGACACCTCTATCTCCAACATGCAGCCTCTGTTCAAGAACACGTTTCTGTTTAAAATTCTGTTCGGAAAAAACAAGTCACTGAGAGCTTCCATTATTGATGAATTTGCCCGTTAAGAAGAAAATAAACTTCCTTATTTCACTGAAGAGTTTTATGACTTTGTTTCTGCAATTCACTGCTAGGATGGGTTTCTTTAAATATAAAGCTGTAAACAGCAAGGGCTGGATTTTCAAACATAAAGTTAGGTAACTCTACTGGAATGCAGAAATCCAAATACAGGTATTACACCAGCCAACGCCTGCAACTTCACTTGTTTGCTATCAGAAATTTTTGTCTGAACAACGAGTTTGGAGCTTCCTTGGCAAGTAAAAAGTAGCATGCTTTTCAAAGACTCCAAAAAGACAACATCCGATTATATCTTTTAAGAAAGTATAAAGACACCTCCCTCTGCCAGTCTTTCCATTTTAATATTACTTGTGTTTATTATGGAACTATTTCTCGTGGCAATTGTCTGGCCTTAAAAAACTTCCAACTAGGTGTGACAAAAAGGCAGCAGGCAAAGCACAAGTTTCTGCACCATAACTGCACCAGTTATGTAAGTAACCTTTATCATGTTCAGTTTCAAACCAGATTATTAAAAATATTTATGTTGTCTCAAAGCTTTCCAGTGCATTTGTATTAGAATTTTTCACATGTTAACATCAGTCATCTTGATTCCCTGACATGCTACAGTCTTAAATTTTTAGGAAAAAAAAAAAAACAACAAAATTTTTTTTATGTTTTAGTTTGCTTGGAATAAGAAAACTTTTTTTTTTCTCTAGTTAACAGCACCACAGTTTTAAACTCCAGTCTCTTCCAAGCTGACTGGACCGGAAAGTAGTTACTTGGGTGTATGTCTGCACTCGTTCAGATGTGTTTTGCTCCCCATGTTTAGTTAAAATCAGACCTTCCTTCTGCCACTGACTAAGTGCTGCAGTCATCGTCAAAAGCAGCTTCTTGGTTTGTACTTGGGTTGTGGATTTTTTTTTTAAGAAAGCTGAAGTTTCAAAATAAATAATCCCTTGGGTGTTTAAAAGCTCTTTAGTGCACTAAAATTCTCAGTTGTCCAAGAGGCCTGGCAGCACAGAAGGTACATCCAGCTTATTTTGTGAGTGACAAAACAAATTTAGTCCTTGAAACATCCATCCCATCAATGATATGAATAAGCAGCATATGCTGCACATTTTAAAATGTGATAAAGCCACTACCTAGGATAGTAATCGTTGGAGCGTGACCATTAGGTACTACTTCACAATGAAACAGCATTTTGAGGAGTTTTGTAACAGAGACCTATTGAGCCCTCGAAGTCCAATCACTGATAAATCAAGCATGAACAGGAATAAAAGTTAACTGAATGGCGAACAAAGAGGACAGTGAAAAGACCTGTGCATCATCTACTTTCTGACCAGAGAGGAATTACCTTCTCAGGGCTCCCACCACTGCTTGCAGCACCAATTTATTTTGGTAAGTGTTGTCTTATGCAGTTCAAGGATTACTGGGGAATCTTGACTGGCCTGTGCAATCGTTTATTTTCTTTCTGGTATAACATTCTGTCTTAACAGAGGTGGTCTCTCTTCAAAGAGGTATGCAAACAAAAAGGAAAGGAATTTTTTAGGGTAGGTTTATAAGAAATCCATGCCATCTGGGGTGCATGGCTGTGTCTACACATCCTGTGCGGAAGAACACATTTCCTAACCTATGCCTGCTAGGTACAAGAACAGCTCTTTAGCTCTCTTACCAGTAACACTGGCTTTTGTACAGTCAGATAAGAAGTGCTCTTAAAATGGAATTTATTAAACATGTACTGTAGACTTCCAGATTTCCATCTACTGTATGCACACAGACACACACACACAAAAAATTAAAAATTAAAGCAAAACATAAAAGCTATTTTAACTCAAAGCGAAGCACTGTACACTTGCCAAAATCAAACGTTTTAATATGTCCTTAATCAGAGTTGTTAGAGATCACTGAATATAAATAATGCAGCCTGACAGGACAGGAATGCTGCTACCAAGATACTCAGACTAAACTAGGACATTACTCAAATGTTTCTAATCTTTCACCAATGGGAGGTGCAGGTCATCTAACAAACAACAAGCAACACACTACTCCGGCTGGAACCAGGAGTCAATCATCCCAGTCAAGCTCAGAAATTAATTACAATAAGGAATGTCTGATCAAATAATGGAAAGTTTTAATCACTGGCAATTGCTGTGATTCTTAGGACTATATTAGCCTATGGAGGGCGGTCTCAAAATGAACTATATTTAAAGTCGGTCTCTTAGGTCAACAGTTTCCTTATCAGGAATCAAATATCCTGGAACTGAAGTTTAATCCTCTCAGGGAGCAATTGACAGAAACAACAGGGTTTTTTTAAGCTTTCATGCTTAGAGGGACTTTCTAGGTTTTTAATCAAAAAAAAAATATTAGGCTTTTCTTTTCAGTATTTAAAATCTGAAATCCCTCATCTGACACCTTAGAATTTAATTCCTGATTCATACAAATTGTGTGCCAATGTGTATCATCAGTAATATTTAATTAAAATATAGGTTTAGGTTGCTAAGATTTCACCTTCTTTTGAGCAACACATTCTAACACTTCTCATTTAGCTTATGACTACATATAAAGAACCAGATCAATTAATCCCAAGGTCTGCAATTGTTCACAAAGTGTTTGGAAAAAAAAAAAAAAGCGTTATTTTCCCTTAAACCGTGGTTTGCACAGGAAAATAATGTACTTCCATTTCTCACACAGGCAACTAATGGATTTAGAAGAATTCATAAATAAAAGATACTAACATACTCTTCGGCATTGTCTAGCAACACTGCACTTTAATGCACTTTGTCAACAGTTTTATTTAACTCTCTTCCACTTTTCCTTATGGTCTCTATCAATGATGGCATTTACTGACAATTTCTTTAAGTATAATCTGTGCAACTGACTCATCTAACAGGTCAAAGAAGCGGGGTCTGCACAAAAATATTACTTAATAGCCGTTTTCATGATGCAAAGATTTTTCCAGGATGAGGTTTGCTATATGCACAGATGGCTGCAACCGTGAGCAAGACAGAGTCTTTTGGGGCCTCCATTCCTCATTTGTGCACCTGAGTAAAATACCTCACCAGAATCTCAGAATGATTTGAGTTGATACATGTTTTCACAAGGTGCTTTTCTTCCAGCAGGAGTCAAACTACTACCTGTTTTCCCTTCTCAACAACAGGCACCATGAATTCCTGGGCAATGCTATATGGCACAAGTGTCCCTACAGAGCACCAAGTCCTAGGGACTGCTCAAGTCTATTGCACACAACTGGTTCTAATTCTGATGTACCATCAGTCTAATTTTGGATCAATCGAGGCAGAGATCTAAAATAAAATAAAACGTTTAACACCTTGAGGAACTGCACAAGTCAGCAGCTGTTCCATGCCTACATAAACATTTGAAATAACTAGGGACAGTGGAAGTATTTTGAGTCCATCTCATTTAGAGAAATGCCATTTCTCTTGAGTTATCTCGGCTTCCACTTCCCATCACTAAATCCAAACTAGATCTATAGATAGAGATGAAATAGTTCTGCAGTTAATGCTGGAAACTATTAATGGCAAACCCATCATGTGACCACAGAACATGCCTGTACAAAGACTCTGTATACAGAAAACCAATATGCAGCTGGAAAATGTCCTCAATGTGCATGCCTTGATGTGTTCAAAACAATGACAGATTTTCCTCTTAAAAACATACACAATTCTGAACTGTGCAGCTGTTCACAGAAATAATAATTAAAAAAACCCTGGAGCCAGCAGCTCTGCAGTGTTGCAGGTAGGGTATTACAGGTACCCACATATCAAACACTTAATTTCCACAATCCAACCTTTAACATATAAAGAAATCTAAAAGGATAAGTTATAGGGCCACTGTTGCTAAATGATTAGTTGATATATACATATTTATATACTCAGATGCCAGAAAAGGAACTGAATGAAGTTTATCTGCAATACACAAGTAACCGCTTTTCATTGATATTTGGCACGTTTTTTAAGTTGGACATATAGCTGTTATGCCAAAGGTTTAAGGTGGTTTTACTGCTGAACAGCCTGAGATAAATGCACAACCCCCTCCCACATTTTAAACCATAGTTGCACAATGTCGGGCATGAAAATAAACTTGTTCCATGACGAACAGGTGAAGTTATTTTAAAAGGAAGTGTTTTAAGGTATGTTACAATGTACCAGACAGCTGCATGGAAATGTACAAAAAGCGTTATGCATCTTTTCAACATTTGAATCTTTGTTCATATTCTGGTTTGGGGTTGCCAGTTTACAAACTAAAATCTACTTCATCATTTACAAATGCTAAAGCATTACACAGAGAAAGAAAAATGTGTGCCTGCCTCCGCAACTGGTACAAATACATTACCCCAGTTTAGCTCTTAATGGGAATACTGGATTCCTAATCAACAGCAAGAGTCCAGAGTAATTACATTAAATCAGCATAACTATATTAGCTTATACCACCTGACTTTGTGTAAGGTAAACACCTTGGGAATACTTAATAAGAAAAGTGTCTGGGATTTTCCTTTTGCCCATTTCCTACAGTTTTATTTAAATGTACCTCTTAAAGTCTAACAGTGTGTTCATATCTCAACTGAAAAAGAAAAGACATTCCACCTATCAAAAATAACATTTCCCTTAGCTTTGTTCTCAAAGAACATCCACTAAACCCAGGAAAAGCCTTTCAGAAGGGAAAGGCTGCTAAATAAATACCATGAAAAGGCTGAGATTTTCCAATACAAAAGGAAAACCATAAGGTCTGTCTTGACTTTTAATGGCAGACAACCTTCGCTGCAGGCTCTTTTATTTTAAGATGACAGATTGCTGAGAAGGGCGGGGACTGGTCGGGATGAGAAAGAAACTGCAGCCAATTTTAAAAGGTATTGTTAAGAAACTAAGAATAAGGAGAGAACAACTTCAGTGGTCCATGATTACTAAAGAACGGGTTTAGCCAGATAAACAGGTCTGCTATCCCTGAAGGGATTTGAAAGAATATCACACACAACTTTATTAAAATGGATTACGTGACATTTGCTTTAGACTTTGAAGGTAAAAACTTCACAAAAGTCCTTTAAAAAAAAATTAAACTAAAAAAAAAAAATCAACACTTATTAGTGCTGTATGAATTCACAGTTCAGGGGGATGGGATGCACAGAGGCACACCCCCTAATTTAGCCCTCGGCATTGAGTCCTTTGGAGATCAATAGCGAGATTCCCTTGCGCTCCTGGGGGAGCTGAGCAACTTCTCAGGTTTCCCTGAGTTTGCACCCCTTTACCTTAATATTCGTTAATCGATTTACTGTTAAGGCAGAGATCTGGTTCTTAATACACACTTCAACCATTTGTTAAGGCAGAGATCAGAATCAGTGCTGAAAATCTTCAATTATGAAGTGAATATTCAAGAGAGTTAAACTAATCCAAACTCTGAAATATTGCAGGTAACAGGATACGGACTCGCATTCTTGCATGTAATGCACCTTTAGACAGTTTATCCCTTCATTCACCTCCCCAGAAGACCCTTTGTATTACAGACCTGCTTAAACTCACTAGATTTTTATCTACAACAACATTCTTGTTTCCATGAATACATCAGTTCCTTTGACCTTTGCACATTTATCCACATTTCTAGGTAAAAAAGTGAAGGCAACAATAAACATTAGTGACCCTAAGCAATATATGTTAGCAACGTGGGATGTATTTCTACACACACTAGTATTAACTTGGTAAACCCTAACGTCATTACTACTCAAGGTACAAAAAAGATATAAATTGATTTAAAAAAGAAAAAGTGTTCATTTCAAATGCTGACTGTGTAATACTAATTTTTAGACTAAAGCTTTGCTTTTATTTCTCTTTCTAGCTATTCTATAATACTAAACAAGATACTTAAAACTGGTATTTCGTTCCTGCACAAAGCGCGTAAGTGGAAATCGCACACTCTTAAATTTACAGATTATTTATTAAAGGGGGCTTCTACTTTCTGACACTACTCATATTTACATCCTCATGAAAATATTCCTTTCTTACTAAACTTACTGCTAATGAGTGATTATATATAAAAAGTATTTTTAACATTTAGTCTGTTACTAATGCAAAGCAATAATCTTTGTACACTTGCTTTCGATTTTTCATTGTGACTGCAACACAGGTAACTTTCATTTATCAAAACAAAATTTCCTTAGTAACATTGAGCTTGCAGACACTAAATTTCTTTACGATAATCTAACGATCCATTCAAAATAGCTGCTGAACAGAAAGCCTTGTTTCCATAGAGATAGTGAAACATTTTGTTAAGATCACAGCTCATGACCAGTTTTGTTTTGACTTTTGCTTTAAACTTACTCCTTACTTGAATGGCACAGCCATCGCGCTGACAGCCTGCTTCAATAACAGAGCTGCTTGAACTATGATTCGTGTTTTGCTCTGATTCGAGGTCCACACATAAAAAAAACAGGGTCATACTCGGTTTTAAAAACAGGAGCTGCAGCCCTCTCATTTGATTTGATACTTTTCACTGATTTAGCATGAGCAGTCTGTCCTAAGATCCTAGCACATAACTGTACTAGTTTTTCTCCCTATTTCCCTCTTTCCTTCTTCTCCCTGCCTCAGCAGGTGAATGCTTAGGAAGAGCACCGAGGGCAGTTCCACCTCCCAAACATGGTCCTCTGCACTCACGGCTCCTGCATCTATGCACAAGCAACACCATTCCCAGCTCCACTCCACGCGGGCCCGAGAACGGGGACTGCCTTTGTAACTGCAGGTGGAGTTTGATCAAGGTACAAAAAACAAGTGTGACTCACTGACACTTTTGTCTCCATTTTAATGTCATTCACTGACAAAAAAGAAAATAAATTGAAATGATGTTGTTGCTTTTTTAAAATAAGTATGTAGAACAACTTGTCTTTCAAAAAAATAATAAAACACACTTAATGCCAAGGACAAAGTAAATGGACATATCTTGGGAGTTTTCATGATGTTTCTGAAAAATTCTAAGATTAAAGAATTCTAAAAGGTCAAAGAGAAAAACCCAAACCATAAAATTCCATCGACTTAGATAAATCTTTAAAAGAACACGTTTACTATGTTTAATTCATTATTCAAGGGGAAAATGTCTATTTTTAACACATTAATTGCATTTTAGATTGAAAAGACAAGTTTCCATCTGCTTTATTCTCAGCTATTGTGAGTTCTGTATTATAAAAGGTTTAACAAAACTGCACTAACAAAAGCAATTTTTCTTTTCATTGACCAATCCCTAAATATTTAACTGAACTGCCAGTTTGTACCCACATCACTCTAGAGAAAACAGGGAGGAGATGGCAGATCAAACATGCCTGCTTTCTCAGAAAATGTGTCAGCCATGAAAAAACAAGAGACAGTGAGAGAGTGAGTACATACCTGTGTGAGTTCTCAGGTGTGCTTTTAAGTGAGAAGACTTTGTATAAACTTTTGTGCAGCCTAAAACAAAACAAAAACAGAGAAAGGCTTCAGTAGGGAGAAGAGGAACACTTCACATTACATTTAAACTTCCTCACTCAGTCCTGGGGTACTACCTGGACACATTTAAGGTTACTACCTTCTGGCATCATCTTTGTCATTTAGAAGTAAAGTTTTACCTAGAAAGCTCCTAGGGATATGTTGCTTTACATAGAAAAAATACATATGTTTCTGGCAGATTTACTGCTTTGTAGTGTAGTATAGACCAAGAGCTGCTACAATCTATGTACAGTAACACCAGCTACACAAGTCAGCAACTCAGCACGGAGCTTCACCATTTAAGTTTCCGAAAGGACTTGATCAAGCCAGATTTGGTGTCAGTGCCACCCGGGGCTCAGCATAACTCTTCCACTGAGCACTTATCACACCACACACCGCACGGGTGCTACGCTATCCAGAGTTATGTTGCTCAAGGGGAAGAGCAACCACGAGCGGCAATTTCTCTCTGCACTACAATGGGTGTGAACATCTTGTATGTGGGATCACGTACTACATGGAGGCAGTTTATAGTGAGGTCCCTCTTCCCCTCCGGTGTAGAAGGAGAGGCTGAAGACAATCCACCCGTGGGCAATTTTCAGAGATGGTTTTAATGGATTTATGAGGGGAGCTGAATCTCCTGTTCATAACAGGGAAGATATGGCCGTGGCCTCGGCTACTGGGAGCTGAAATGATTCTTTCAGTGCCAGAAGATTCAAACTGAGCTGTACTGTGTTGGACAAACTGAACTTCTGCTCCACCACAGATACTGGAAGAGTGAGAGCAGAAGCTGCATAGTCACACTGACTTACGTTAGCAAAGGCCATAATTTTTTTATTTTCTATAGAGTAAAAACTTTGTAACATGGTAAAATGAGCTCAGTTGTTTAAGAGAATGACAAATGCCACGAAGAAAACAGTATATATTATTTAAAGAATCTGAATATGTCCCACTCAAAATAAAACAACAAAGAAGAGAAATTCTACTTCAACAAGAAACTATTTGGTTCTCCCTAGGTGCAGACTACAGCTAAAGAAAAACCACTTATACCTCATCCATGACTATTCACACTTTTTTTTATCGTAAGGGCTGGGATTTTCTGGCACAGATTGCTTACCGGGATAGTCACAGTAGTGGATACGTCTTTTCTCCAAATCTGGGTTACTTCTCCTGTTGTATCTGACCGGTTGGATGTTCTGAGGGGTTATGGGCAGAGTTGCTGGTAAGTTCGGATTGTGAATCGCCAGCTTAGAAGCTATAGTTGCAGCGTATGATGGAGGGGGGCTTAAATTCTGCAGCATCTCTGCTTGTCTGTCTGGACTTCCAGGCTCTGAGCTTGGGGGCGAAGGAGGGAAGTAAGTGGCCTGCTGCTGCAGAAACTGGTTTGGCATGGTGTAGCTACAGGGGGGGATGCCCTGGAACTGTTTCATTGCAGTCTGTGGAACAGCCGAGGAGAGCGTGTTAAGGCCCGTCATGGCTGATGGCATGGAGACATTGTTTAGGGAGTCCATCACGGCTGCTTGAGTAGTAGTGTTGGGCATATCTAAATCCGGTGAGCTCAAGAGCTGATACAGCTGGCCTTGCTGGGGTGTGACAGAAAGATGAACATCTGGAGTAGGAAGCTCCTGCTTGATGAAAATGTTGTTCACATCAGGAGTTTGGTGGGAGCTGAAGATGCTGGTAAATTCAGGGAGGGCTTGAGTGGGAGTAGGGGCAGGGGCAGTAGTTTCGTTCTGGTGACTGAAGATGGTGACAGGCTCTGTCTTGATGTGGGTTACACAGGGTCGCTGAGATTTGTACAGGCCAGTTCTCAGATGGCTAATATCAGGGAGGAAGACGTTCATGTTGATGCTGTAAGGCAACCCTTCGCTGTCAGTGAAAAACTGGTCTACAACCGAGGCACTGTCTCTTCTGTATTTCTTATGTTCGGGGATGACGGGAACAGGCGGGAGCTGAGGTGCCAGGTATTTCTCCATTTCACATCTTGTCTACACAAAGACAAAACAGACCATAATCCACATGATTTGTTACCAACCAAGAAAGATGATGGCATGCAAGTCATGTGAGGCTTTGCAAATAAAAGGCAATACTGTTCAGCCAGCCGCAAGACACCTACAGAGGAAGTTATGAACACTCGCACTAATGAAAACCTGCCTTTTATAATCGCATGCTGATCAACATCATCAAGGAAAGGAGATAAAGTCATGGCATAAGTCATTCACACATTAAGATTGATCTGATGTTTCAGCATACACAAACTTTTCATCTTTTATGCCTACAAGATAGTGCAAGGCACAGAAGTGACAGGCGCTGTGCCTAATCTGCAGATCTCCTGCTATGGAATTCACTGCTCGAGCAGGGTGACTGCCTATCTGTTTCACCCGCTTCTCTTTGAAATGCTAACTCTAAAAGCCACATCCTCAGCTGGCTATTTGAATGCTAATACTTCAAATAACGCGCTTATATATATATATATATATGTGTGTGTGTGTGTGTGTGTGTATATGTATTCTACACTTCCAGGATTTTTCATCCTTAAAAGAACAGTATTTGATTAGAAATATGACACCGAAATGTAAAATTATTAATCATATTGAAAAACAAGAAGACGGGTTGACTGCATCAGAGTACTCTTTGTGTAAAGTGTCTCCAGGACTACACTCAAACCAGTAATAATCTATGCAGTGTATAATTGGCTAATAGCATGATAAACATGTCCCGATCCATGCCCTAGTCCTCAGAGAGCTCTTTAATTACTGGAAAATCATTCTCTTAGCGCAGTGGTGCGAGGGAATCCGTGGGTGGCTGGAGCCCTATACATTACTGGTGTACAGTCATCGGCAAAACATTTATCACGCACTCTCCAATGGGCAAATGCTACATTCCCCCCTGCTCTGTCAAAAGAGCGCTCATACCATACTCGTTTAGCACCCCGCAAGAGAAAGCAGCCGACAAACAGCAACTCTGCCCGAAAGTGGATTTTAGGACCTTTCTTCAAAGACCCCCAGTAAACACCACAAACAAACGGAGCCGCCTTCCCGACCCTTTGATCTGGATCTGCCCCGACATGCCAGACTACTTTTTCTAGCTCTTGTTTATGAGCCGAGGGTTGCTCGCTTTGAAGCCGTCAGTTATTTACTCGTTGGGGAAGACACCACCGAAACGCAGCGCCCGACAGCACG
>VXAY01001457.1:0-56737 GCA_013399855.1 Oxyruncus cristatus | reverse complement strand
CCCCCCGCCCCTTGGATGAGGCAAGTTTCTATTTACTTGTTTTGAGGTGTGGTTGCGACGCAAAGCATATTTCCTCGTAGACACAGAACGGTGAGCTAAGCTCCCGCATGTTTCGCTGAAGGAACAGAAAAAGGAAGGTCGCTGTCCTTTCGTGCAACACCGGCGGGCTCACGTCGTATGGGAAAAGTACAGCATGTAGTGGAGCCTCGGAAAAAAAGCACAAACTTTCCACCTTTTTCCTGGCCCTGCCAGCTCTGCACTCTCGGTTTGCAGGGAGAGAGTCTAGCAATCCACAGACATGCTGGCAACCTCCCCCTTCCCGCATTTATCCCCTATCATTCATAGACAACGCTCTTTTTTAAAAACGTAAAAAAGCATTTTTTTCTGGTCAGCCTGGCACTCTTTGCCTCCCAGTCCACAGCGAGTAGGATGTCTCAGAGCCTGAGTGTAGACAACTAATTACAGAACCAGGGAAGAGCTCAGCATAACATTTCTTTACACAAACTGTTTAGCAATACGTAGCCGCTCGATGCTTGTTATTACTAACGCAGATCCGGCTACTCTCGTCAGCGTAGCATTTAAAGCCGTGCAACTTAATTTCCATCCACTAACACTAACACGTATTTGCATTTAGACAGTGCAACTTCAGTGTCCTTTTTGGAAGACTCATGGCTGGCATTTCTTTCCTCACTCAAGCCTATAAGCAGGTGTTTTAACCAACAGATTTTTAAATCACGTCTTGCTTTTGTGTGAATGCCCTTCGCATAACCCTAGTTTAGGTCTATACTTCGAACTACAGTTTTTGAATGCCTGTCATGTCGGCTGTGTTAAGCCAGTTAGGCTTCAGACTACGTTTTTGACTCTCCGAAAGGACAAGTTTAGTATAAACTGCTTTCTAAGAGCTTTAAAAATGCAAAACTAGAAACACTACACTAGGCTGTCTGGAAACTAATTCTTCTAGATCAGGCACAACATAGGGCTAGGCAGCATCTGATTACTGCGTATACCAATAACTTTCAGACATTTCTGTGAATTACATGGCTGTAGTAACTGAAATGTTTCTGAGACTTGCATACTTTAATTGCATGTTTTCCCTCCATCTCCTTAAGTGAATGATAAACAGGTAATTTCTTTTTTTTTTTGTTTGTTTTGCTTTGTTTTATATATGTACATTGTTAAAGGGTCTACTGTAGCTAATGCTTTGGCAGGTTAATTAGAATGGTATCACTGAGTAAAGCTCTGTGTATACTTTAAACGTCTTCAAAAGCATCTCTGAATGTGTTGTAATACAGATAAATAAATCCAATCTTGTCACCATGTTTTTGTGCTAATGATGGGCTGGGTTCTCCAGTCTTTTGTCAAGCAACAATCAAATTGAAGATTACTAAAGACTATATAATTTTTAAAGGGTGATGTTTTATTTTGACATACTGTCACAATTAAACAGGCAAATCAGACTCTTGTTCCTGCTCAGGTTCACGGCTTATCTGACCTACACAGTGCTGCACTGTTTAGCTTCCAGATAGTCTAAATATCCTTTTAGATCTAGACAGAAAAATTATTTGATAGCTCGTTTTAAGAATTTCCATTGTTATTAGATTTTATACTTTTGAACAAATCATTATTATTTACAAATTTTAAAGTCAGTAATAGGCTGCCAACTAATATAATCTAAATTAAATTGAAATGAGAATTTGTTCAGAATTAATAATCAGAAAAAAGTTTACAGCTATAATAATTTTGGAATATTTCTGCTTCTTCACTGATTCTGTAGACGGTTAGAAGTGAAGTTACACCTTAATAGACAAATTTGCAGCAGGAAAACAAGTAAGCTCTTTTCAACCCAGCTCAGTCCTGTTTGTGTAAGTAAGACTTCTGGCAGACATGTTCAGGAGTTACAGTAAGTGGTCATTCCTCAGCAACACAATTCCCTGAGCATCTTATAAAAATAACAACTCAAGGTCTTTAGTTACTGTCCTGCAGAGCAAAAAAAAAAAGGTGAAACAAACCCTTGAGTGGTAAGCACCTAGAGCTAGGTATGTGAAAGACACCTTTCAGTGTCCATGGTCACTGGTAAGAGAACTGCAATGTTCTGCACTCAAAAGAACATTACCAGGTTCAGGGAAAAAGGGTTAAACTTTCTGAAACTATGTAAATGCTGCAGGTTCTGAGCGGGCAAGGATCCAGGCTTTCTGAATGAATGTAGACTCAATTACTTTGAACTCTCTTGTTCTGTACATTCCTATTCGCTTAGTAGTGCTATACCCATTAGGGGAGACAGGAGAAAACAAGAACAAATGTCAAGTCCCAGGCGGTCGGGAGCTTGGCAGTGGAGGAGCCTTGTGGGAGTGGGATTGGGAGCAAAGAAGTTTGGCAGAGGGGCAGGACGGAGACAGGCTCCCTGGTTTCCTAGCTCATCGGCTCCACTACACATATCTCTTAAGGACAGGGACTTGTGTCCCACTGTCCTGGTGGGAGGAGTAGGGCCAGAGTTGATGGGGACCTGCATGTGTGTTGTTTGGAGGTTTAGGGAAGGAGCAGAAAGACATGGACAAGTTGTTTCATAATGATGAGGTGAGAGAAAACTGAGGACCTCAGCTGAACTAAGCCAGTCTTGAAAGCCACAGGAAGATCTCTGATAATTTCAGGAGCTTTTAGCACATTCAGAGGCCTGTTCTGAGTCATAAAATATCCACCATATTTTTTTCACATAAACTTACTAGAGAAGTGGAAATTAACTTTCTTCTTGCAAAATAGTAGCTGTCTGTACTTTTGGCCACTCATTAGACTCCATCTTGTCAAGGGAAAAAATGGTTTCTCTTTTTACTTCTGACTTTCAAAAGAGAGCGAGTACAATCCTTTTACTTTAAGAAAGTCATTATTTTTCTCCTTCTGACTTTCCACGGAAGACAGGATTGCACTAGCCACAAGGTACCATCTTAACTCATGACAGGCTTTGCGAATGCCACTTGTGCTATATAACACAGCACCACCACAACGAGGAATGTAGCAGGGTGACTTTCTGTTAAAGCGAATGTGGGAAATCATGAAATGACAGTCCATTGCTGTGTACCTTTATCTGTTGCTGTTTCAGGATTAATTTACAGAGGTGTTCCCTTTGCTTATGAAAGGCAAGCTGGGTTCCCATTTTTCATTTTACTTTACCAGAAATACTGTGATAGACTATATGGAGAAAAGGATATTCCTGCTGAAATAACAAATGGCATTCCCCTAATTATTTCAGCCTGGCATTTTGAAGAAAAACACGTTTCATCTTGACTTCTTTCACCTCTTAAGATTTCAGTAGTCATCCCATTCCACCTTTCTGCTCTAGTGTGCAAAGCCTTACAATCAGGAAAATACCTCTAGTTCCCCTTGGACAAGGCTTTGTTGTAAAGCGTGTACAGAAAGTGAAATTTCATTTTGCCAAAGCCCCCTGTATACCCTAGAGGACAGTTGCATCAAACCTTCCCGTTTCCAGTGCAGTTCCTCGGGCTTTCTTAGCTGTACTGCTGGGAATAAAGTGTGTACTTTCCTGAACCAGCTTGGCATTTTTGTTAATGGAATTGAATTGGTACATCTGGTCAGGTAGAAACCTCAACAGAGTGACTCCAGCACTAGAGAATTGGATTGGACTTTTTTTTAGAATCTAAAGAAAATAAAACACTGCAAAAAAAATGTTTATCCTACAGGCCTAGGAAGACTCACCATTGCAAAGTTTGGTACACACTTTGTAAAATGAGAGGTCGATGCAAGGTTCTCTTTTGCACAGGTAAAAATTAAGCAAAACTTTTAAAGTTATGTTTGAAGTTTGCTAAGTTTACTAAAAACACTCAGATGCAATTGTACTTGTGGTTTGTTTTTATCCTTTAGCTAAACATATTTGTCTTGCACTGTAAGATGAGTAAGTTCGAATAGCAGCGAAGGTTTGTGACAACTAAATGAAGGTATGTAAACTTACCCACAAACAACCTTTGAAAAATCTTTTTGCAGCAACAGGTAAAGATCCTACCATGTCTGCATTTTCTGTGTTTTGACCTGAGTCAGTCTGCACTGTATAAAGCCTAATTACAGATTAATTATATAAATCTGTCTATGCAGAGATCTGTTCAAGTATTTTCCCCTCAAGTTTAACTTCAGCATGTGTGTATACACTTGCATGCATCAGTCTGATTTGCTATTTATCAAGGCCAGTGCTGACTTGGTGGAACAGATGTTTCAAGACGAAAACTTCAACTGCTCATTACTTGAATTCTTGGATTAAGAATCATCAACCTGTCTGGAGCAAACAAGACATCTTACTCAGTAGCTGAACCCAATCTTTGGTCAGATATTAAAGAGTCTTAACTTTAGGTAACAGCCTCATATTACTAGGTTTCAGGTACATTTCAAATATTTTTGGCCCATCTGAGAAGAAAAAAATACAGAAAAATCTTTTCTTGTTACCAGTTTCATTTTTTTGACCTTTGTAGGTTTAATGTATATCTGAACTGGAGGCTGTTTATTACAACAGGCCTTTTTGAGAACAACAGGTCACTGACTCAGCTTTAGGAGATGAGTCTTTCCTATATTTTCATCCGTTGTCATACTGCTGCTGAGCTCTGATTTGTTGCATGGTAGGGACAGAAATTACAATGACATGCTGCTTAAGCGTGTCATTTAATTATTTATGTACTATTAGAGCAGATGGAAATCTATACATGTGGAGCAACTAGACAAGATTAATTAAAATGCGTACTTAGAAAATAGCATTCACAGTTTTTGGAAAGATTGTTTGCCCGTCACTTGGGAGTTTTGTGGGAGCCACCACCATTCTTTTCTTCCACTTCCCCCATCCAACATTGCGGCTTGCCCGCTTTATAAAAGCAAATGCTGTTGGCAATGCTTTTTAGCGATAGGTGGTCTTATGTTGATGTGTTAACTGCTTGAATATATGAGACAAACCCACATTCTTTACTACTAAAGAAAGCATTTTTTGGCTCCAGAATGTTTATGCTGAGAATCCGTTAATAAACGCTAACTGTAAAAAGCTGCCATAATTGCGTATTTTGGCTGAAATCTCCTGATTAGAGAAATAATGTAGTAGAGAGTCCTTTGGGTCTCGTGAAATCCTGGTCTGTCAGGTGGGAGATGGAGCCTTTACAGGCTTGGACGTGCCAGAGGGGATGGTCTGGCTGGACAAGCTAGGAGGACATTAAAGCAATGACATGCTACTGGCTTAACAGTCACTAGGAGCATAATGAGGTAGGGCAATGAACGCTCACTTGGAACTAAATCCTGATGTTGAGAGCAAAAATAATTAAGGGATGTGGTCAGAAAAAACTCCTGCACTTCTTATGCTGTGTTCTTTCAAGTAGGAGAAGAGGGGATAAGCTCCTTAATCAACTGCCTATGAGGTGCACAAAGATGATCCTGGGGCCTCTAGAGCCTAATATCTGCAGGGTACAGTGTGCTGCTTACTGCAATACTGGGAGCAGAGCAGACACCCTGGCAGACAGCTTTGGCTGTCCACAGAAGCTAATGAGCCTGTGTGGCTAATGTTCCCTGTGGGACCTGAACTGCCCCATTCGGAGCAAGTGTAGAAACCTAAATTTCAGGGTGTCATGTAGCTATACCCTTAGTGGTGAAACAGAACTCATGCTATTAGCGCTAGTGTCTTCATAATTCCTAAAACTAAGCTATATCTCTGTACTCAAACAGACTTGTATCCAGCGTAGGTGAATTCTGCATTAGACAAGATGGAAATAAATAGTGGGCTGAGTGAGGTGAGTGCAGTTCTCAAAGTCTACAATCCCACAGAATTTAAAACACCCCTTGTTGAAAAGAACAACCTCTTTCCTTGTGCCTCCTTAGAGGGCACTTTGTAAAGCAGTTATAATTATAGACACTCAACAGCTGGGAAAAGAACTAGTAACAGCAAATATAACTTTGATGGCAGTGATTATGGAAAAATAATATGGAGGAAAAAAGATGCCTAAGAAGTCAGTGACCTGCATTGAAAATGTCATCTAAAAGAAGTCCATGAAATGTGTTAAGAACTCTAACAGTTGTCTGGTTTTAGATAAAAGATGTAGAGCTGCTAATAAGCAAGGAGAAAAAATGTGCTAAATATTCCTGTGCTGCACTTGGGGAAAGAGGAGGAAATATATTGGTATCACATAATGACAAAATACATTTCAACAGTAATTCAAGAGCATATTAAACCAGCTACTATTTATGGTCTTAGATTAATATGTCTGGATAACCTCACACCAAGAATTTTAAAAGAGATGGTCAGTGAGTTTTCAGGATTGATATTTAGTAATTGTTTGAATATTAGACATGTTCCAGAAGACTGTTAAGAAAGCTAGAATTAGAACCAATACTTAGAAAATGTAAATTGAATTATGTAGGTAATTATAAAGTTGCACTGGGACATTAATTTGAGCAGCTTAATGTAAACATTCAGTGTGGGAATTTATTAAAATAGAAAGATAATATTTCACTCATATGCTTATGAAAAACAAGACTGTTGAAGTAACTTTGAATAAAGTTGGTCACAAAAGATAACAGAGTTTATGCAAAACACATTTTTGCAAAGTGTATGATTGGATTCAGCTCATAATTTTTGACTAAAATTCCTAAATGACAAGTCTCAACTTTTTTTCAAATGGAATTTTGCCAGGTTGGTGTTTAAGGTCTCATGTAGCGGGGTTGGTTTTTAATGACAAGCTATGTACCAACATAATAGTTGATCAATTTTATTGAGGAGATTAAGTGTGTGGGAGAAATAAATAATGAAGGCGGGAATTCTGTCTACTGAAACAACAAATCCCTACATTTCATGGCATGTGGGATGCTTCTAAACTGTACATCTTCCAGGATAGATATATATGAAGACATGAAAAGGTTCATGGCTTACTTATGGCTAGTTAGCTGGATTCCTCAGATGGTCAAAGAGATGAAAATCTGAGACGCCTAAATATGTTAAGTGAACCTCATAGAGCTGTTATACTGTAACTGGCACCGGTGAGGGTGTTTCACTGAAATGCTCAATCTTTTTCAGCATCCACAGTTCAAGAGGGGGTGAAATCACTCCCTCACACTTAGCTGTTGAGCCTGCGTGCACTTCTAGTGCCTATTGAACTATTTGGCATGTAGGCAGTGGAGAGAGCTGGGCCTCAGGATGGAGGCAGACACTTCTCCCCTTGGAACACTGTAGTTCTGGATGGACCACGCAGTAGACTGAGGGGCTCATTTTAACAATGCAGTTTTCAGTCTTTCTTACTTATGCTCCCCTGCTACTTATGCCTCCTGCCTTTATTTTTTAATAAAAATAAATAATAATAATAAAAAAATACACACTTAAAACTCTCGTGCAGTATAGATGCCTAAATAGAGAAGAAACTGTGAAAACGGATTCCTTGAACTATCAGATGAAGATCTACCAAGGCTGCAGGTTGATTGACTGGAGTTAAATCTAGACAATTTCAATGTTGGTCAGTCTCCCACAGTGAGGTTGCTTGACTATCACTGCTTGTGGTCCAAGGGGTCTTTTCTGTTAGTGTTTGAGAATCACACAGAAGCAGCCTACACTGTTGGCATGCGCACCATAGCCCAGGAATTCCTAATTAATTTGTTGCTCCATTTTTGCTGTTGCGCACCCCAATTCCATGATCTGTGCAGAGGAGTCACCGCAACTCAAAGGAGCACAAAGAATCAGTTAGCATCTCCTGTCTGTCTGAACGTTATACCCTTGGGGAGAAAAAAACACCCAACAACCAGAAGGAAACAGCTGCATCAGCAGCAAAAGTAGGATTTTCAGTCAGTCAGAGGATACTAAAATTACTACAGGGTTCTCACTTGCTTAATAATAAGGGTAATAACTCAGGTGACCATTACCATTTTTCAACATATCCTGGTAACTTGACTGACATTGTTTGAAGAAAAAAGAAGTTTAGGAACAAACAAGTAATTTCAAAAAAAATCTCAATTGCAAGTACTGATTTTCTACGCATCTGCCTCAAGACTAATTGAGGTTTGACCTCCAGTGAAGACACATTAAACATCTTTCAGTAAATGAGCTGAATAACTGGATGTCACTTCTCAGGAGGTACAACAACAGAAATTACAAAAATATACCTCAGGTTGCAGTAGAAGGGTGAGCCAGGAGTTTGAAAGGTGCTTCCCAAGAAAACTTATTTTTGTGTGCTTGATTTTTTCATCCCAATCACTCCATAGAAGAGGAATGTAATTTTGTGATGAGAATGTTTAAAATCCTGATCATCAAAAATCCAGAAGATAGAGAACATATTTGGACTCACCAGGGAACCTAAAAACTCGTCAGAGCATCTGTTGTGTTTAGTGGCCATCACAAGCTGACCAATAGGAAAGACAAATGAACCAAACGCTACCAACCTCAAATACTTCAGTGCTCCACTATGAGGAAGCTGATCAGGCTTGATAAAATGTGGCTGCACGAGTCCTGTCTCCTGTTCTCTTGGGGGTTATGGAGTTGCTGACAGTATTGATCTTCCTGGGTGAGGAAATATGTGCATTTTTAATTGTGTAGTGTAATGAAAAGGCACAGCTGCATCCGCCTTCGTGGTTTCTATTTGCCTCGTGATGAACACTTTCCATCAAGGAAGGAACTGCCTCCACACAGTTTGTTTAGTTTAATTTACTTGAAGTAAAGTGTAGTCACAAAATGACAGATTTGCCAACACTGCAACAATCTAGAAATAAGAGGATAGGTGAAAAATTACAGTGGGTATCAGTGATGACTGAAAGGTCTGCTCACAATAGACCTTTAGAGGTGACATACATCTATCAAAATGCATGAACACAGAAACATCCCTCTTCTCAAGTAAGTCACGTAAATAAGATGTCCATTAAAAAAGAAGTCAAATCAAATGTTACAGAGGTGAAATATCTAATGACATAGGACAGGATTACATATCACACCCTACTTTTGCTAACTATATTATTCCCAGGAGCTGCAGATGCATTCAAAGTCCTTTAGAATGTTTTTAATTTAAGTTTTCAGGCATACATTAAGTAATAGATTATGGTAAGTAATATTCAACATAGTTAAACAGCTAATTAACACAATGTTGCTTTTTTCCCCTCATCATTTTTTCCCTTTCTGAAAATATTTAGAGCCTGATCAACGCAAGTGAATAGTTTTTCAGTGAGGAAGACATGAAACACTTTGTTAACATTGGCACTTAGAGCTTCAGCTTCAAGTGTCAGATTATTTTCTGCAAAACATGCTGGAAAAGCATGAAACAAAATATTCAGTACAATATGCAATGCAGCTTTATTCTGCACCTATTTTAAGGATATTAATTTATTCAAGTAATTAAGGATATTGTTTTTCAAAAACAGGCATTTAACTTGAAGTCATATGTTACAACAAGCTTAGCTAGTTTCCACTTGTAATATATTAATATTTTTCTAAAAGTTCTTTTTTTCATAATTTGTTTTTGAAAATGCTTTTTGCATTATAAAAAAAGAACATAAATATTTTTAGAACAAAAGACCAATATAAAAAACCTCCTCCATTTTAATGATACTTTGTTAATTTTTTTTTTTTTTTTTCACTAGAGCTGCTCTAGACCAAAATATTTATGTATTAGGATGTTCACATTTGACCCATAAGTATTCTTGTTGCTGGGTGACTTAATGGAAGTTTGGTCTATGCCTATTGTGTTATGTATGGAAAACTGCTGTTCATGAATGTACAGCTCATTTCGAATGTTTACCTGACCGGTTCATAACGTGCTTAGTTAAGCTACAGAGCTCGCTTACGCACGAACTCGTAAGTAATGTGGCAAGTTGGATGAGGCAAGACTTTAACAACGTGTCCTAATCCCTGTGCTGCTTGAAAGATATAAATAAGATAAAGGAGAGGAAAAGTTGATTCAATCTTTTAACAAAACAAGGCTTCTTTCTCTTTAGATTGCATAGTGATAACTTTGTAGAGTAACAAAATACAAAGCTTCTTTTAATTACTAGAAAACTTTGTTTCTGTGTGATTCAAGAGTAGGGCCTAATGATTCATAAATCTGGCACACAGTGTTGAGTACAGATGACCATAAGATACTACATAACTGCATGTAACATGGGGAAAAAAAATGTATTTTACTGCACTGGAGAAACAAACTAATATTAAAACATGCATTTTGTCGGGACCAGGATAAACATCCTGTTCTACGTATTTTAAAGTGTTTTACCGTGCAGGACTACAGTTTTTAAAATTTTAAATTTTTCATTCAGATATGACTTCACTGACAAGTAGAAGAAGTAAAGAGGAAGGGAAAGTTACCTTATTTCCTTTTGTTTCACATTAGCAATGCCAGATGATGCAAATAGAACAGGTTGCAATTGCACAAACTGTCTTTCACCAGTATGACATCTGCATCCATTCCTGCTATTTTAAATCTTACATTAAAACAATTATTTGAAGATAGTGAAATTCACCTCTGAAATAATTAATCATAGTAGGTTAGACCAGCTTGGTCCACTGTGTTCTATCAACAGAAGCATTTTGCAACAATCCATTGCGGTATTTCCAATCCAGGTGACGTTATTTATAGCATGAAGTAGTGTCAATAAGCTTTCCTGGTATCTAATTTAAGAATATAAAAAAAAGCTCTATGTTCTTTATCCCAAGGACATTTTGGTACCATTAAACTAGTTTCATGTCAGTATTTCCTTCAAAAATATCATACTGAGGCACAGTGTGATGTAATGCCCACCTCCCTCTACTCTGAATGCAGGAGTGAAAACTGAGCTCACAGAAAGCTAAGTAATAACCAAAAAGCCAAAAAAGTTGCCTATTCACTGAATCATGCAGCTTAAGGAATTCCACTCTACAATTACTTTGTTAATCATTAATGCATTATATTTTTAAATATCCACCCTCTATCAAATAAATGCTATGGCCCTAATTTGTTTTATTGTATTACATGTACTCTGGCAACATACAACGGAAAAGTTCTAACCTTTGCAAAGTCGAGTGTTCAAGTAGCCATGGTATCCATACTCTATAATACTTGTCACAGGTTCCTTACTCTTTCAGGAGGTCAGGTGCTTAAGAATGGGATATATAAAAACTAGGAAACTGGCATTTTTTAAAGCAGACATTAGAAAAGAAAGGAAGAGCATATATTAAATTAAGTACCCTATCAGTACTTAGGAGCTTTGTGTAGTCTGTAGAAGGTGTCTCAAGCTAATAGACTGGAAGCTCTGAATGTTGTCTTGGCAGTTTCTTTTCAAATCTGAAGGGCTGAAGGTCACTCCTTTCTTCTGAAATGCCCCCATCATATCTCATCCAAAGTTAACTTCTGTGAACACTCAGCAGGGATGATCAGATGAAATCCTATCCACCACCTGAGAAAAATGGTACATACTCATTTTCTTATGGTAGCAGTTTAATGACTACAGAGCACTGTGAAGCCAATAGCCTTACCAGGTTTGTTCGAACTGTTTTTGCTCCAATAAAGCCACGTTCAGGATCATGCGTGTTCCTACTGCAAACCCAACAATTGGTATTTCATACAGAGCGAAGAAATATTAGTACTGTCATCTCCCTGTGTAGAAGTAGGACCTTGTGTTGTCAGGACTAGTTCAAGCCTAGGTGATGTCTGAGAATGCCAGCATATGTCTGCTTTTGGCACCTCCATGGCTGAGGGGCACCCAAGCAAGAGAACCTTACAGTTACATCTTTATGTTTTCAGAAATTAGATAGAAGTGATAAGAATATAGAACACAGAAAAATCTCTTAAATGAAAGAATAACAAAAAACATAGCTGAGAAGCTGGATCAGGTAATCCTGTTTCCAGAAACATCCAGTGAATCTGGAAGCTTGCTTATCAAAGATAATGCATATTTTTATGAAACCTAGGGCTGTAATTGAAATCAGTAAATGTGGTGCTGTCCAGTGTTGGCCCATGGGGAGTTTACACCTTTCTGTCACAAATCTTACAATTCCTAGAGCCAGAACAGTAGATTAGACAAGCCCATGAAGATGATGCAGTACAGTAATATATTTAAAAAAAAAATTTATTGTCATTTAATTCATAACCAAAAAAGCCTTAAACATGGATGCTCACAGAAAAATATTTTGCTTTGTATTAAAAATAAATATAATTAAACCCAAATAACTTACATTTATGTTAAAAATGTATATATACATAACCCTTTAGTTTGCTACTACAAAAGAATAGCAAAGAATTATCAAAGATCTTGATATTACTGCACCTGGAAACATAAGAACTTTACATAGTTTGTTTCTTTGTAATTTCACAGAGTTTATTGGTTTGAAAATACCCTCTATTTGTTTTTAAATCATTCAGCTGTCTCAGAATTACTGTCATGGTGTAAATACATTTGACAAAGGTTTCAGCCTGCACAGATTTGAAATGGTGCATCATAATGAAAAACCGCTATATTTCATAGGATTGACTATTTGGTTTTCATGGACAAGAGATCTAATCTGCTCACTCAGGTTTCCCCAAGGGAGGTTTCAGTCTCATTGTGTAGGAGGGCATCCTGGCTGCCACTGAGATTAGCCTGCAGAGATTTTACAGGGTTGAGAAAGAAAGGTAAGCTCCCTCCTGCTGCTGGTAAACACTGTTATTGTTCTCCATTCCCTGCTGAATGGCACAAATGCAATTCTGCAACGTTAATTACTGCAATAATGAAAGAAATTACACAAAATGACAAGGAATGTGCTAATTCAGTAACACTCAAGTCATTGACATATTAGTCCCTTTACTGCTCATTGTTACTTGGAAGCACGTACTCCTTTACTCATAAAGACTGAGTGAATTCTGTGGACTTAGCATTTAAATAATAAGTTAATAAAATAAAGATTAATGTGCAAGAAGTGGTGCCTAATGATCTCTTAGGAGTCTGGTCAGTACCTGAACACAGAACATCTCTGATGAAGTACCAGAGAAAAATGACTTAGCCATCCTTGCAGGACTTGCAGACTGTTTCCCAAAAGTCAGGACTCACTAGAATACTATTTATATGCCAACCTCCAGGAAGGAAAAAAAGACAAGTGAATAGACTGCATCAAAATACTGTATTTTTCCCTTGCTTAGAATTCCCACAATACCACAGATGAGATGAGTGATATTAATTTTTTTGTGCACATCTTACATGTAGCTCCAGATATCTGCTCCAATAGTATTGGAAGTTGTGTACTTGGAAACCACAGGCCTGTGAAGCACAGAGTGACAAGTCTCCTGTATGTGTGGGACTATACCCGTGATGGGGAGCACGAGAAAGCTTGGGCACAGAAATGACCCTCTCTCAAGGCCTCAGAGAGAACTCAGTGGGAATATTTCCAATTTTCTTTTAAAAAAGAACCGCTGCACTTAGGTAACAATCCTGTATTCACATGTACATTCGCATATACCTTGTATGCGTAACTTCCCTTGTAGAAGTCAAGTACTGCATTGCCAGACTCTACGTAATAATAATGCACAAAATAAACAAATTCTTCTAAAAAACTGAATCAGAAAACAAAAGACAGTCTTGCATGCCACAGCATGTATCTCTAAAATCACGAAAAACAGGACCACTGGGAATTGCTAACAATTTCAGCTGCAACAGTGAATAATCTAAGTAATCCTTTTTCTATTGAACCAAAAGGAAAAATGAAAAGACTTTCATTGAAATGCAGTCATAAATTCCATCCATAAGACTTTTCCTGCAATTAAATTACATTTACTGATCCACTACTCCCTTAAAAGGAGCATTAACACAAAGACTTCAATTATTCATGGTCAAACAAAGTTGATTCTATTACTTCAGTCAAAGCAGCATTCTCTTTTACAGTGGTTATTTCTGTAGTATCTTCAAAAAGGGCACACAGTCTGTGAAAACATGTAAGTTTTTGAGTAAAAGCTATTTCCATGATCAATCCTAACTTTTTACATTTAATACTTCTGCCATTTGCTCCTTTTATGGGGATGAAATTTGCTGGGAATTTTTGTCCCCTTCATCCCTTAAAGGGTAAGCTGATTGAAATTCACCATTTTTTTGAACCTAGTTCCAATGTCCTGAGAAAAAGTCTGTCTCTCCCAAAAAGAAAAAAAAACCCAAGAAACAAATCCCAGAAGTATTTACTGTTATGGAAAACTTATCAGTGAGGAAAGAAACCCCGGGGAACTCTTAAAAAATGAACTTCGTGGAAGAAAGTTCATGGCTTTAGTGCTGTCAGCAGAGGGCTTAAAGAGCTGCAGAGGGTCTGACATCTGCGAAGAACTGTACCTACTTCTTCTACTGCTAAAAGCTTCTGCAGTACTCGCCACTCCCTCTGCCCTAATTCCCAACTACCGTACATTGTACATTTCCGCTAGCGATGCTGTCCCCCGAGAGCTGGCACCCCATACTGCTGTCAATTGCTGCCCAGCTTCAGCCCCAAATACCCCAAGTGTAACTGCCTTACTTAAGCTACGGAAGCATGCATTTTAAAGGTCAAGAGTTCCCAATCAATCCTAGGAATTTAAGAAGGGGATAATATTGCCCAAAGACACCAAGCAAAACTTGATCTTCTAGAGATACTTGTTTCATTTTCAAAGGTTGAGAGTGAATACAGATTCTCGATATTCTTTGGTATGGGAAAATACCAGGGATACATTTCTTTGACTCAGTAAGAAGTCTGGCATGTGATCTCTTAAATGTAATGTTTACAGGGGGAGAAATGCTTTCCTCAGTAGACCTCCCTAATGAGCACAACCCTGAAAGATGACAGGATGTTACAGACTCAACTTGTTGTGTATAAATCTGTTTTCATGTAAATGTGCTACAGACTGACAGTTGATTGAGGCACACATACATAATAACATAAATACTTTTTCAAAACGTAATAATTTATTTCTACGATGTCATGTTTTCTGAGTCATCTATTTCAAAGACATGGAAGTTGATGAAAGCTTCTCAGGAGTAAAAGAATTCTGCCTGACCGTCTTGCAGATGTCAGAGGTTAAATAGACTGAAATGTTCCTCTTTTTTTCTGGAAGTAGGTATCCAGCAAAAGTATAACTGAGGTAGAAAATAATAGCTAATATGTAAGAGGCAGGAAATTGTATCCCAGAGATACTGACAAATACTCAGACAACTAGTAATTGAATTTACAGTTTTTCATCTTTTACAAGGTTTCATTGCTGTTCTGTACAGAGAATCTTGAAAAAGATGAAGACTACAAATCCCAATGACATATTGTTTCTTTGTACAGAAAATATTTAGAAACTACATTGCCAGTGAATCATGACCACAGGATTCAGCAATAAGCCACAAAAGTTTAAGTCCTTATTAAAAAAAAAAGTAATTACAAATTTTCAATTTTTCCTCAAATAAGGGATTACCTTGATACACTAAAGGTCCTTTGCTTCAAACAAGGGGCAGAAAGGTGAGAAAGCAATTACAGTGTTAAAAAAAGAAAAACATCCTAACCACTGTCCTTCCTTTTTTCCGGTTCAACCCCTGTATTTACAAAACTTATCACTTAAGTAACACCTACTTAATGTACCACGAAATGTAATAGTGGATAGAGATTTATTTAGGCTCGGCTGCCTTTGGTTTGAAAAAGAGGAACTGAGGATGATTATGTGGGTTGGCACTTCAGTCACAAGTTACTTAGATGCATGACCGGCCTTAGAAATTTCTCTTTACTTCATTATTTTTGACTCACACATCATTGACACAAGGTCTGCTACAATGGGAGACTGCAAAGACCATGAAGAATAATTTTGGAACAATTCATTTGACAACTATGTTTATGGAAAAGAACATCAGTAAAAGTGCTGTACAGGTAATGCAACTGCGCCTTTTCATTACTTAAAGAGCAAAAAGCTTAATTAATTTTTGCTGTAGGGCATCTTACGTTTGAATAGTTGTATTTAAGTGACATTCTAGCTTTCTCATGAGAAGCTTAGAAGGTCTCCTCCTAGATAATTAATTATAGCCTTGGAATCTAGTAGGAATCACAGGAAAAATACAGCATCTTCAAGTGGAAAAAAAACATATTGAGAAGATTTACATCTTCTCAAAAGAGAACTTTTCTGTAGTCAAAATAGATGGTGGAGTGGAATAAATAAGTAGAATGTCTTCTTGGAAAATGGGGCTTATTTTCATAGAATTAAATACGGCCAGTTACCCATTTCACTAGTACAGCCTTATAGTACTCACACATCAGGGTTTTTTTTTATTATTTCATTGATGTAACTACAATACTATCTACCCCATTAAGTATCAGTGCTGATAATTAGGATGGATTTTATTGCCTCTTTAGAGTATTTTTAATGCCTGTTTGATTATACAAATGACATCAAACGACAAACTACAAATCAAAGCTGCTAAGAAATTATTTTTTTCCAGCTGACGTGAATTTCCTTCACAGAAAGTAGGATACAGTTTTATTACTAAATCATGTATATTTTTAAAATTTCTGTAAGTCAGAATAGTTGCAAGGAATGTGGCATGAAACACAGGGTCCAAGAAAAACAATATAAAAAAGCTGAAACATGCATTCATTTGAACACTCTGAATAACACGTCCTTTAACTGCCCAGATTATAAATGTGTACAACACGTTAATGTTTATTTATCTTTTAAAATTGAAATATATGTTAGTAAAATCATTGCACACACTATTTCCACACATTTTATTCATGTGACAGATCTAAAAATTATTTTATGAAGCAGAAGATTATTTGACAGTTATAAAAGAACCAAAACACTTGCTAAAACCGAAACAGTTGTTTGCTTTTATGGTAAAAAGGGCATCATTATGGTTAAAATAACTTCCTTTGAAGAAAAGCTCCCCAAAGAATTACTCTGAATACTTGTGGAAAAATGCTATGGTGATGTTTTCTTCTGCAGTTTCTTGTACCATACAGGTGCCTCTTTGTTTGTCTGTAAAATAAAGAACATTTTTCAATTGTGAAGCAGTGAACATCAGAAGAAAAACATGCAATCTACACCAAAGTCTCTTTCCTTCCTGTATAGTTCACAGGGATACTTGAGTTTTTTGCTTAAATGCAAATACTGAAAACAAAACTGTGCATTTAAGGTTACTATTACAACATATCTGTGTTAAAGCCTCCTTATTTCCAGGTTATAAAAAAACTATACAGTATAAACTAAATGATATTTAAAAATATCCATCACAAAGAAAACATGCATAACTGTGCCAAAAAGATGTTATCTCATCTGAGATAACATCATCTGACTTTCCCAGTTGAGAAGAGAATGGAACTTAGAAAAGAGATCTTAGGTGTGCCAAAATTGACCAGCACTTTATGCAGAAATTTAGTTCTTAAAAAATAATAAATAAAAATAAAAGAATTCTGGAGTTTTCTGACACTGTAGACAGTATTTTAATTGCAGAGAATTATCTGTGAGCAACTTTGCCTTGTCTTCATAATCCTATGGGCTACTGCTACACAGGTTGCTTAACATTCTTACAAATTCAGTGGTAGTTTGTATAAAACAAAATAGTTTTAGTTTTTATAGAAATAAAACTAATGAAGTGGAGGTGGAACAAAGTAAGGACTACTCTGCTTTCAGGTTTGGGTATAATCTCTTGAGTTAGTGAGTACCATCTCTTTAGTCTTTTGTCCTTAAACTTTCTAGTTCCATTTTCTGTCTGCTCTCTATTAATTTTTTCCTCCAAGACCTAATAATCATTCAATTTAAAAATCTACTTTATTAATTTGGAAGAATTCAGTTACAAAAATAAATCTGCTCTATATGTGCAAGCTTGAAAAATTCTGGAAATTGACCTAAACTGGCAGGATTTTCACAGGACTACTGATTTCTTTTCCCTATCTAACAAGAAAACCTATGCCATCTATATCCATAAGTAAGATAGGACAGATTACGCACTGAAACCCTGGATCTTCTATGTAAACTAATTATTTTCTCATGTTTTGGATCACTGAACAGCTCCATCAAAGACAAAGTTTGAGCAGTATGATTCAGCACTACCAAAAGGACTGTGGATGAGACAGCACTGGGTAAGCCTGTGTTTAGTCTCATAATGCTATCCAAGCAAATTCTGAACCCCTAAAATCCCCCAAAGCTCTCACATCACGTCCAAGAGATGCAGCCATTTTCTAGATTTTGTGATATAAAACCAGTGCCTGGTGTGCTACAACACAAACCTCATATTGTTCAAGACACTGAATATTAAAGTCTCCACCAGGAAAAGAAAAGAAAAAAACCCAAACCTCATATTTGGACCAAAATAGCACATATGCTCTGTAGTGTGGATACACCCTACAGAAAGGTAGCATCATGAAGTGTGAATAGGAATCATGATTTGTTTTGAGATTCAACACTGCAACTTGTCTCTCTTGGATTTATCAGTTCAGACACAGCCATAGTCAGAATCTTCTAACCAATTTTAATGAAGCTTTCAAATAACAGAGGCACTAAATCTGAAGTGGGCCACTTCATGTATTAAAATCCAAGCATTTAGTTTCTGAAGGAATAAAACAGGGGTTTATAATATTAGGTATCCTTAGCAACAGAGGTGATATCAATACTGATCTTGCATTTTTTTATATATATTTAGATATATACACATTAATATACATATATACATGACTATAAGTATACATAAATGCACCTGTGTCCTCACTGCTGCTGCTCAATATATATATGCAAACACTCCATTCGTACATGATGATGATAGATTTAAAATAATAGTCTATGAATCCCTACAACTATTAAAACTTTGCTAACCACTCTTAGTATTGAAATATTATAATGGTATTTTTTTTAAAAAGACCTACTTTGCTGTGAACTTAAAATGTAGAAAGTATCAAATAGCTAAATAACATCAAAACCTGTAATTTATCTCCTCAACGTTGACCACTTCATTAAGAGCTGCAAGTATTTAGCTGAATTTATTATACATCTCCTCGACGTATGAAGCCGTGTTTTTCTTTTTAAAAAGTGAGAAGAATTATCAAAACAGTTTATGGCACTTACTCTTACCACAGTACTTACAAATAATGTTGGCTTAGGTGTAAATATATTTTCTTCTCCATGTTCTGGCAGCAGTTTTACTGAAGGGTTTGATTTGTTTTTTCCAGTTGCACTTCTTACATCAGTATGAGACTGAGGTTGATTTTGTTCATAGTGTTTACCATGTAGACTAATTAGAATCTGCTTCATTGTGGCTAGTTCCTATAAAACCACAAAAGAACAATGCTAAGTTTATTCAGTTAAATTACATTTGAACCTATTAAATATTTATTTGTTAATAATAACTTTATATTCAACAAACTAAATGTGTAAGTGGATCAGCAAATATAACAAGAATGAACATATACTTGCTATAATTAATACGATTACTAATTGGACCCTAGTAAAAGTAAAAAAATAAAATGGGCATGAAGGATTTATATAACCCAAATTTTATCTTGCTTAAAGGCAGTAAAGGAGAACATTTACTGTGCAATAAGGAACCCACTACCTCTTTTAACTTAAACTTCCACTTAATTTAAAAGAATTTATTTGCCTTTATTTTGTCAGGCTGAGAGAGTTTACAAATCTAATTTGAATGACTGTGACAAATTGGACTTTTGAGCACTAGTTCTTGCACAGAAATTGTATAAATACATTACTAGAGATGCATATGTGTCTTTATATCCAGATTAGAAAAGAGAGGATGTACAGCAGAAAGAGGATCAGAGTAGAGAAGAAATTTTGTGAAAAATGAAAGTTCCAACATGGGAAAAGAAAAACGACAACATATAGAAATGCATATGTTTTCTGGATATCCTAATAATTTGCTTTGAAAACAATTTGGATTAATGAAAAAAGTAATCTTTCCTTACTACTTAGCTGAACAAAACAGATTACTCAAAATATACAGTAGAGTGAGAAAGGAAAAAACCAGCATTTTCTAACTTTAACTGAACATCATCTTTTGTCATCTTGCATCATCACACTTAGTGCCTAATATTTCCCCTCCGGTCCATGTAAGTTACAGAATTTAAAGCATTAATTATGATTATTACTACTATATTATTATTATTATTTAGAGCATTCAGTATTGTAGAACAACAAAACCAGTAGAAAAGCCTTTCAAAGCAAATTTTAAGACAATGTTACTTTTAAACTATTAATGTTTTTATTTTCCTGCTTTTTATAAATGGTGTTGTCTTCAATAAGCAATACTGTTACTGCATTAACATTCTTTACAATTAACATTTTATCTTATCTCTCAACCAGAACAGGGCAATTCATATTTATAGCTGAACGACAAACATTTGTTACATCTTACCTATTTCTTAATACTTGCCAGAAAATTACATTGATGCACATTCTATTTTCATTGCATTATTAGTAATGAGTTAAAAAAAGGCCTCAGCCTTTTAAAACATTCCTGCCATATACCTTCTCTCTGTCCACTGCTGCTTTTAGTACAAGATACAAAGTCAAAAGAATCATGCTGTAGCCTTTAAATTGTCGCACACTAACTCAGTTACATGAATGGATGTTACACGCCACAGACTGGCTTTATCCAGTGTACAAATTGTTCTTGTATCTCAGTCATTTAATATTAACTATTTGCATAATTCAGCCATGTGTGGTGGCATGTTGAAACAGCATGACTGCAGAGCAGCTGTTTAAAAGGACTGCATAGCTGATGCCAACATGTTTTTCAAAGTTGTAAGCTCGGCAAAGATGTTGCCAAAGCGACACATAGACAGAATTTCTTGATGAAAATAACTTGTGAGTATACAGCAAATAAATACACCATCACAGGAGATTAAATTGTACATAAACAATGTTTTGACATTAGCAAATGCTGTTCCTATACTTAAACTGCATTATTCTGTGGACCAAATAGTTGCATGTTTGAACAAGGCAAAACCCCAAAACTGTCACATAGATTTATTTCAGAAACAGAGCTGAAACTTGTATGTGTAGGGTCAAATTCTCTTGTATCAAGATCCACTTGGCAGTCTAAAGTCTTCTCTACTTTACAGAATCTGTCCTGTACTTGACAGCACTATCTGTGTTCAGACTTGGGATAGGCCCTGGAGAGTCAGCTCTCACACAATCTTCCCCTATGACAAAAGGATTCTCTAATGTGAAGTTATAGGAAGGAATGACAGGGACTGGGGATGAAAAATTAGTCCACAACGATTAAGTTATTTTGGCATCACAGACAAATTTATCATGAGGATTTAGCTAACGTTGCCTTAATATTTGTTCTAAACCCCCTCCACATTTAGTGAGCAAGACCTTAACAAACTTGGCAAAACAGCACAAGAAACACTCAATCCAACAGAATCACTGGTATGCGTACTGCTAAACAAGGAAAGGAAATTGGCCCAACACATTTGCAAAAGATTTGCTGTTTTCAACCAAGGAAATACTAAAAACAAAATTCCATCTTGAACTGCAATAATTTTAACCATCTCTTTAGATTTCTCTGCTCCTGAACACAATCTTAATCCTTACCTTCACTTTTATGTTCTAAACAAGAGTCATTAGCACTACCTGCTACTGTTGGCATGCTACCTTGATTCCATGAATATTATTTTCCAATCCTAAGATCTCGCAAGTTGGTCTAAAAAGCTAGCAAGGAAAAAGCAGCTCTGGAGATTAGTTTGAGAATGTGAACTTGTTCCAATGGGAACAGGACCTTGTGAAAAAAGGCGAAAGTAGGTATTAAGAGTTCAAAGCAGATGGAAAAAATCTTTTGTGTAGAGGGTATGTACTAGTTTCAGGAAAAGCTCAGGAAAGAAGATATGAAGAGGAAGGGATGATTAACATTTTTTATATATTTTTACTGTGTTGAATCCACGCAGAGCTGTGCAAATTGTTTACTTAAAATATTCCCTTCAGTTACTCAGTGCACTGTAGAAAACAGTGTTGCTAACTAAAGCTCTGCATTTCCCAATTTCTCTGTGGAAGTATTTGGTCTTTGCCATGCTGGCTCCTGGACGTCTAAGCAAGTGATGCCACGCAAACTGTGTGTCACCATGTTGAGGCTTTCAGGTAGGAGGGCTTTGGCTTTGGAGAGCCAGACAGCAATCCTTCTTGGGAGGATTACGAGTACAGACACCTCTGAGTGGATTCACCCAGTTCCTCTCTGGGCTCAGAGAGTTTCATTGTCACAAACTCCAGGAACACAAGCACCCACTCACCGCTTATGCAATATTCTATGGGGATGTGGCAGTGTGGACACATGGAAAACAATGCAGTTAGCAAGAAAAAGTGGGTTAAGATGACACAAGAAAAAAAATTAAACGATGCGGCTGTCACAAAAACAGTTTTTATGTACAATTAGTGTCACTCATACAAACAAGTGTCAAGACTGTATTATTAAATATTTTGAAAGTCTGTCCACAGAAACTTGATGAATTTTTGTTAAGGATGCTAACCTGCTCTGTATACCAGCACAAGTGCAAAACACCAAAGTAACGAGCTGTGTGACACATTAAGTGGGATTTCACTCAAACTTATAACACCTACTTGATGTATCTAAAAGTATCTAAACACAAGCTAAGAATCTAATTCCCTATTACAGACAATGTAGCTTGGAAAGTGACGCCATTCACAACTGGGATGCCTATTGGTGTGTTGGCTGAATCATGTTGTAACAACACTAGCCATACTGACTAGGCTGCTCTTAACTATAAAGCAAAGAAGGATACTTACCACAGACACCTCCATTTTGATACCTAAATTTAGTTGTCATAAACTGAATCCATTTCTCATGTCAGTCCCCTTATCATTTATTTTTCTCAGCCTTTTACTTCACCTAAAACAACGTTCATCCTGAATAGACAATATGCAATCATAATTCCCCTTGCGCATATATTTGAAGGATCCAATTTTTTTTTAAAAGAACTGTATTTTTGGAAGAAGCTTCCACACCACAGATTATCTACTTGTTTAAGTTTTCCAAAACATATAGAGATTCATACTCTAGCACAATCTAACATCCTGTATTGCACTTACTTATGCACATCAGTTCATATTTAATGAATATTACTTTAACTATAAAAGAATAATTGGAAATTTTACATACATAACCAGAAAGTAGCCAGAATTCAAAATAAGTGATTAGAATGAATGGACTGAGAACACAGTGAGCAACATAGAAGGAAGGTGAAGTAAGGTAACATGTATTGCACTGTAAATAGTATCAGAAGAAATTACTTGCTTATTTCCATTTATTTTTGTAAGTTATGTCCAACAACCTTAGTTAAAAATAGCAAAAGCAATTTTGTGTGCCAATATACAAACAGAGAAGGAGATACAAAGGTTGGATTCAATGATCTTGGAGGTCTTTTACAACCTTAATGATTCTATGATTCCATATTTAGGTACAGACAAAAGATAGACATCAGTCTTTCCCATGATGTTCATTAATTAAAATGTTTTTTGATTTGGCATATTTCTCAAATTCTACCTTGCTAATTTATTAAGCTCAATGCTATCAGTGTTGGTGTTGTGGAACTAACTGAAAATCATCAAGCTTTAAAATAGTGTCAAAGGAACCAAACCAAAGGAGTGAAAGCAATTTTTAAAAGTTAAAGCAAAAAAGGAAAAATAGTTGGATGTTACTTGCTCATATTACTCATATTTTGGAAAAATACAAGATTTTTATTATGATTTTTTTTTAAAGCAAAAGTAAAAATAAGTGATATGTCATGCTCTGCAAGCAGATGCAAAAGAAGAAAAAGCAACTGGCTTACAAGAATCAATTACATACATGTCATTTCTTATGTTCTTATGGCAGGGATGTCTTGCACCTCAAATAATCATCATAAAATGATCTTAAAAAGAAGCTTTATGTAGATCAAACTGAACAATTGGAAATCCTCAGCAGAAAGAAATATCTACCTTTGTGGTCTGAAGATAGTTCATTCGTATGGTAAATCTAATGGCTTTTTCATACCACTAAAATAACTACAGAAGCAGCCAAAGGATGCCAGATCCATCTGACTCCTTTCTTGTGCAGTAAAGCCCATGGTTAAATATCCTTTTAAGCCAAAGTGATTATGATAACAGCACGTACAGTTAACCAAACCTTTACCATGACGAATGGTATTCTATTTTAGCTTTGCATATGGAATTTAGGAATTCTATATGCAATTTATGATTGCATACATTTATGAATTTACAATTGCAAACTTCGCCTTGGATTATAACTTCATTTTGAAGCAGGGAACTTGTATTGTGGAAGCTGAACAAGAGATTTCTGTCCTAGAAAACGTATCAGGTTCTGGCAGAACCACTGAATTGTGATGACAGACAAGTGTTCCCAGAGAAGAAAATAGCATAAAAGAATGGAAACACAGAAAAGATGCTAAATACTATCCTCTTTAAAAAAGAAAACCAATTTCACTGACAAAATCAGAAAAATCAGTTGAAAGAGAGATGAAACTAGAGGTTTCCTCCCGCAAAGATGCTGCTCTGGTTAAGTTAAGGTCCCTCAGAATTTCTGAGTCAAGCACTAAGATGATGATTTCAGATATGCATTCCTACTCCTAATTCATAAGTCTCCTCTACTGAGAGAGCAAAGTATGCATGTTCAGGACCTCCTTTGGAAAGCTTATATTTCTCACTTTAACTGCCATATGGTCCCCATGTGGTTAAATTATAACTCAAAAAAAAAATGTATCCAGTCTGGAGAAATTTGAGAGATTACAGCACTGCCTTTAGGTCCAAATTGACTGCACATCTCCCACGCATGAAAGGGACTCGGCAAAAAATTGCTTCAAAAAGAGATTTAGTAGACTAGAACTTTAGCCCAGAGACTCGACTCTTCTCAACATGGAAGCCAAATAATAGGTTTGACTTTAGCAGTCTGTTAACTTCTAAAATAACGACAACAATAAAACCAACACATATAATAGAACATGCAAGTGAGGGAAAACAGTCATACTGGGATGAAAAACATGTTCGTGGCAAGTCAGTGAAATCTGTCTTCACATGCACATATCCTCCCATTTAGGCAGCTATTGTAGTCTTCAAACAAGTCTGCACAGGGAAAAGCAGAGTTCAGAAAATGAGGCTATGGGTATGTTAAAGAATACTGATTTGAGAAACCTACACTGGCACTTAAGAATACCCATTTGGTAGTGTCCTGTAAAGAGCTTATTTCAGAATGATTTCTAAAGTCTCTCAAGAATTAAAAGTTTATGATCAATACACAAGTGTTCATAGAGAGATTCAGAGAAAAAAAAAATAATTTTATACTTCCTATACCTCCTTCTTGAGAGAACGTGATCTTAATGTGGAAAAGGGCAGGGCAGGGTGGTTCAGAAGTAACCATCTTCACAGTTGTCTGTCTCAAGGTGTTCACTAGGGTCAAGCTTGATGGGCATATCAGGTGATGGTAGTGAAAATACTAAGGATATTGCCCTCTGCGAAGTCCTGTGCATTTCCTTACTTGGACTCCCCTTACACTCCTACTGTAACTTTCTGTGAAAGTAAAGGTGTGTTAAAAATAAAGTTGTATCATTTAATCGCTGATGCTAAGATGGAGAGGGATCTTTGTGAGAACTCGGGTTGCAGTTTGGCTTTGGAACATGTGGCTGGATACTCGGTTGGATTTCCTCACATTGTCCTTTAGATATCTTAGGGAGTAATATTTAAACCTAGGCAAACTAGCTCGTCTGATCCCTCTATATAGCTGTTGGTTAGAAATTAAAAGGTAATATTAATTTTGCTAATTTTAAATGAAGATATGGTAAAACATACCATAATAGTGCTTGTTTTTCTTTTCTGACTACAAATCACTAGATGATTTTCAGATGCAGATATCTACACTACAGACTTTTAAAATTAGGCGCGATCCATCTCTGCTACTTTGTCACTTGACAAACAACTTGTCAGATCATCTTTACGCTGGCAGTACTTGCTAATAGCACTGGAGTTCACCAGTTAAAATGGAGGTAAACAAATGAAGCTCTCTGTACAGATTGTTGGCATAAACATATTTCTGGAGAACAACAGGCTAGATGACTGAAGTAGAACCTGATTCTACCTTTCAACATATGCAATGACTTGCATACAGCACTTCGAAGAAAAAATTTGAGTATGATAATTGAACTTTGGAGTGCACTAGAGAAATGAGACATATGTGTCATTATCAAGGAATGAGACTCTTGAGCAAAAGTAGTAGCTACAATGTCTCCTCTTCAAAACTACTGACGATTCAGACAAAGCATTATTTTGGAACTGTTCTTCATGGTTTTTTTTTCTCCCAGAGACACACTGCAGAAGATAGCCTATAACCTGGAATGAATTATGTCTCCCTTTTTTGGCTCAAAATGGAAGAAAGACCAAGACCATTAGCACAGATTTAACAGCACTGGATAGTAACATTAATGATGACAAAATGTGAAATAGAAGAAAGGCTCTACAAAAATGCCATTTTTGATGTGACAGCAAAATAAGGCAAATGGAAAGTCAGTCCATTCCACTGTTTAAGACTGCAGATGGATAGGATGCAGTGGGTGGCACAACTGGTGTAAATTCAGGTTCAACAGTGGAACTCCTTGAGCTTGTGCCTATCAGGAGTAGAATCTACAAGCACAACAGAGCTCAAAGAGGATTTTAACAACTGTCTATGACATTAAGAAAACACCACAAGTCATGGTTCAATCCTTCAAATAAGGCAGAGTGTATTTGACATAGTTGCATCCTTATTGCAGCTGTGCTGGAAATATGAGAAGTCAGCAAGAATTCTGGTGTGAGAATTGCACATATGGTCATCTTAGGCACATGGATATACACTATAAAGCTGGAAACTGGAAGACAGTATGAAATGTCGTGATCAAACAAATGAACCTGATAACTGGGTGGTGGAAAGATGCCAGACCATATGCAGGATGTTGATAGCTTCTCTGCACTACACTTAATTCACAAATTCTCTGTATCCCAGTGTATATAAAAACTTAAAATGAACTGACAGATCTGTGACTATATGGATCTACAAACTACTTGCAGTTTTATAAGGTGAATGCATTAGAACTGTACCAACAATAAAGCGGCCCAGTCATTGCAGTGAACAGCTTCTGTCATTTTATATACATAAAAATCTCTGCCTATTTCATCTGTGTCTTGAATTTGTTCTTAAATGTTTCTAACTTAAAAAAGATAGGAAATAATTTGCCTCATAATTCAGAACTTCCATGTTAAATTCTTAAGTTTTTTTTCACTTTTGTATTGAGAATCAGAAGTATATTTGTAATTGTAACTAATTCCCCCAATATTTTTTAATTTGAGCTATTGTGACATTCATTTACTCAAATTAAGGTTTAATAAAATGTATGCTTTCTTTAGTAAGTACTGCTTACAGGAAATGGATGCTAAAATGCTAATCAAAACACCTTTATTTTCATAAATTATTATATGGAAGTTACTATATTTTTTGAGAAGGTAATATTCTAGTTTGGTTCTCCCTAGGTCTTTGTTATTCCTTACGAGTATTTAAATTCACTTTCCACTTGGTAATATTCAAACGCTACCATGAAGTGAATAAAAGTAAAATTTTTACAGTTAGATATATGTCAGAATGTGATAGAAATATTCATAGCCAATACAGAAAAAAGGAATTGTTTAAATGTTAGGAAAATCTGAACAATTTCAGATTGATCAACAGCTAACAATTTCTTGTTTAAATGTTTATCACTTTAACTGATTCTGGCTCTCTCAAATATGTGTAATTTAAAATACACATGTCAACTCCATCCCATAATCTGTATATAAGTTGAATTTCTCCTAAGAAACTTCCTGTTTAGTACACAACTGCTCAGTGTGTAGCACTGTGAATGGAAAGATAATTTTTTCAAGAATATATATGAAAATAGTAACACATTCTGAATAACACAGCTCCAAGAAAAGAATGAATGTATGCAGCCATTAAGTCCTCCCTCTTCCTAAATTCAGCACTATTTGGAATTCAACTTTTATTAAAGCGTGACAGAAACAAAAGAGATAACAAAAAAAGAGAAATACTGCTTAGGAGCTTATTTTTTCTTTGTGAAAAATGAGCCAGGAACTTCTCAACACTCGTTTACCGAAGTAAATGTCACTTTGTTTCTCCAAGCTTAAAGCCGAGAATAGCTCCAGGGCTTACTTATGATGCAGAAATGTCCCTGTAATCTACTTAGAAAACATGCAGAACATTAATAGAAACTAGAATCTTGGAACATAAACGTAGCATAAGAAAAATGATAATTACTCTGTGGCTTAACATTTAAAAAGAGTTAAGCATTGTACATCAGCATTTATTTTATATAAAACAAGTTGCAGCACATAGATGAGCAGGAAGTCATTCACTTTAGAAACACAAATAATTTTGACATTATCATGTACAATCTTTTTACACAGAAAAGAGGGGAAAGAGGCAGTGATAGAGATTGTTTGATGGCACCTGTTACCAATCACATCTTTTCATTCGTGTCTTCCCAACCCCTGCAGATACCTCTTCCTTCCCCTCTCCCCCAACAAAGTAGTTTTCTCCTTTTATCCACTAAGCTTCCATCCCTGATTTAACACGTACTGCCCTCCCCCTTATGACTCCAAAGCTTTTTATGAGCGTCTGAACTTCTCTCTACCTCTGTTTTTTTGCAGATGGCAGCTGCTACTCTCCAGGTTCCTAAATCCAACACATTGGCTTTCTGTCCTAGGTTATTCCTAGCCAATCTTCTTCAGCATAACTTAATTACAGCTAAAGATAGTATTAGCCAGACTTTAAAGTATGACTAATAATGAAATGCTGAAAACTCATCTGGAATTCTCAAGGTCATTGCTGAGATCGAATTAAACTTTGGGCATGGAAAACGTAGCAGTGAGGGGCAGTTCCCAAGGGCAATATGAAAGTAAAAAAGATAAACATGGGAATATAGGAGTAACTGGTCAAAGTTATGTAAAGCAAAGATACTTTAGACCTTGCCTCTCTGCAGAAGAGGAAAAAAAGAATAAAAACATCTGACTTTCATTTCATTTTTGTGGGCCTGATAAAGGGATAACTATTGAGAAGTACCAGGGTTTTGTGCAGGATACTGACATGAGATGAATGCAATCACTTGAGCCTATTCTAGATTCTCAGACACTATGAACATTAAAATTTTGGATCAATGTCACAGAATTCTGATAATTCACATGGCCATGTTTAAAGTCTAACATTCATAAAGATTTACATAAATCCTTGGAAACCTTAGCCTGATAGTTTATAGAAGCTCTGAAAATACTCTTAGAGCTATTAACAAACTATGGATATCCGAACAGGACTAATTATTAGCTATTCCTCCTGCTTGATCACTCTCCAATCTTAAACACAACTGGAGAATGCATTTGGCAGCTGTTTATCAAAAACAAAACAAAAAAAAGTCAGATTTTCTACATTTTAAAGACAAATAACTGTTTTCTGTTTTCTGTTCTTAATTTCTCCTTTCTCTCTCACCTGTTCTGTCTTTTTCTCTATGCACACCTATTACCTACACAATGTTGCCTTATGTTAATCTCCTTTTCTTACACCTCACCACATCTTCTGTTTGCTTGGACGAGATAAGCTGGACTTTTAATCTCATTCACATGAGACCTCCAACCTCCTGTGAAATTTATCTTTTTGTGCCCCTAGAAAATACGATATAAAAAATATAAAATATCCATTCTACAGCTCAATTTTTTTTTTAATTTATATTTTACATTTTTAAGATTTAATTATTCACAGACTCACAGGTCTTTGGAAAGTGCCTTTTTCAGGAGACATGGATTAAAACTGAATGTAAATTCTCAGAATGAAACAAAGTGAAAATGTACTTTCTTTGTGAAACTACCTCCAAATTGCAATCAGTTCCTATATAAGAAGATGACTTAGAGAAAAGAGTTAATTTTTGTCTAGTTAGGCAAAATAAACATTACGGAGATTTTCTTTTCAGGCTTTTGAACTTTAATATGTAAGAAACAAAGAACGGCTGTGAGTGATTAAGATACTGCATTAGGACATGTGAACTCTTAACCTCTACCACAAACTGGGGAGATTTGGGCAAAGCACCACTTCTTTTATTTTGATTGTTCCTTCTGCAAAACAGGAATAGTGACAGTTTTCTGCTCTAAGTTGTGGGTATAACATTTGTGAGATAGGTGTTTAGTCACTGTGGTGAAGGCCAGAGAAATATTAAACAGGATTATTTTGACATAATGATATGAAAGTGTGAAAACCTGGAATGGGGTAGAGTTACATGGTTGTAGAGGAAAAACATCACATTTACTCATAAATGGTGAGTTACACATCAGATGTGGAAAGTTTCTGACCTGGCAATTGGAAAATAAGTTCAACATAGTAGTCACTTGGGCAATTAGCATTTTAACAGTAACCTGGTAGACTATTTTCAGCAACAATAGCTCAGTAAGAGTTTTTTATACTTTAATATGTTTTAAATAGAATAGAAGCTTGCAATGGCTAACCAAAATAAATATTAACCCAATCTGGTTGAAGATTCCTACCAATTCACGTACACATATTTAGACAGATTTAACACTCAATTTGAGTGACACAACAATTTACTGACATAAGCTAACTGGACTTAAGTAAACAAATAGCAATCAAACTTCATGTGTCTGTAGTCATTTAACTGATTGATATCAAATAGGTTTATTTAAAGTACTAATACATGTTTTCTACTTTATCCCCTAGCAGACAGCCAGAGCCTGGTTTCTGGTTGCTGACTTCACTTGAAGAGCTTTGGCACAATAACACATGAATGTGTCAATAAGGCAGGTGACTAGTTCAGCAAGTTTACATTCTATCACTTGTATGCACAGCTGCTAGTGCACCATGAATGCACAGATGTGTAAAGGAGATAAAATATTAGTAGGTTGTCACATCTTTTTAACCAGTATATAATCCTCATGTGCTGATAAATAATCATGTCTGCATAAACAATTGTGTTATAGAAAATTAATGACTATTGTAAACAGACCTAATTTGCACCATTTATGTCCTAAATTTTACCCTTTTATTTCTTAGTACAATAGTTTCACAATATTAGTTTTACTTTTATAGGTTGAATATTACCATATTGCCAGACATCACATACTGGCGATTTCAAGCAGTTAAAAAAAAAATAGATAATGTATATTAAGTCCTTTATATTCATACAAAAGGAAACTGATCTTAGCACTTGCAGGAACACCTACTGGAGTCTTCTATTGTGGTCTCTTACACCACTGTCTCATTTTTTGTTTTCAAGTCTCCTAGAATATTTCTATTTAAAATATAAAAAGAACCCCTCCATTTGTTCTACTCGCTCTGCTTTTTTTTTTCCCCAACAAAAACCAAATCATTATGAATACCACATTAAAAATATAAAACCCAGTTTGTTAATGTTCAAGATTTTAGAAGTAGTTTCTACACTCTGGACTTTGAATTGGAAAAGCTAAAATAGATTTAATTGTGCACATTATTAGTTTTCTTTACTACGACGCATCTGCATCTTAAATATCTGAAGAAATACTACAATGCTATACATCAAAGCATAGCAAATTTATAACCTCTTAAATGTAACCTCAGGAAATTATTACTAAAATTTCTTGCCAAACATCTGAGTGCTGACAGACTGCCCTTCCAAGTTTTCATCTGAAGTTTGAAAGCCAATGGATAAAGTCTAGAATTGCACTTCTGATGTTACAAAATACTAACAACTGCATTGAGCATGAAAGGCAAGATCAGAGAGCTCATGGTAAATGTTTCTTTTTGTCAAAGGCTGACTGTTGGAAGGAAAAAAAATGCAACAAAATAGATAAAAGGAATCATGGATCAAGAGCTACAGCTAACAAAGATTTAGTGGATTCATCCCACTTAACTTCAGCACTAAACAGAGAACTGCACTTTAGTGCCTTTAAGTTATAGATTCCCATTATGTGCACAACAGGATAAATTTTGGATGCAGATAAAGGATGGCAGAGAAGCTGGTGTGCTATACTCTACAATTTTGGACACAAAATGCCCTCTTATCAAAGGTAAGTAATACTGACACACAAATATTTTCACTTGCTTTTTTCCTTGCAGGACTCTTTCCAAAGGTGATTCAAACCTAACAGCTAGCCATTTTAGGTTTATGTTCAGTGATCTGAATGGTCCCAGTGCAGCATTAGAGATTGTGTCAGAGCTTGTGAAAGAGGAAGAGGAGGAGAATCAGGAGCAAAGAGGTAAGGCAGTGTTATAGCTGTGGGGTCAATTCATGCATAAGCTATAATTTCATCTAGATTTACGCTTTGAAGGAACATCCTTCTTACCTACCTATGCTTCCCTGACTGTACAAAGACTCTAGGGCAACAAAGGTCCAGCTCTGGAGCAAGAGGTGCAGTTAAGTTAGTGGAAAGAATCAAGACTACAACTTTGGGGGTTTTTTTGGTGTGGTTTGGTTATTGTAGTTAAAGGGTCAAAAGTGTAAAGTTCAGCTGATTAAAAAGAGAACACAGACTACAAATAATAATGCTAAAAAAATTAATCTGGATTTGAAATACTCTTTTCTAAAAAAAACCCCTCACTGTTTACTAGAAACTTATTAATGGGAGACTCCATTGTTCCTCCAAACAATGTTTTATGCTCTTCTGATAAATCTGGAAAAACAAATAATATCTTGACAAAACATATAAAATATCTTATTCTAAAATCAGCTGAAAATTTGGCTATACTAACTGTACTTGCTGTCTTGCATTAAGGGACTTACAAATGGCATCAGGATACTGCATACCCTGATTCCTTCAGACAGGGCAGTGGCACAGGGAAGGCTTCATTATGAACCTCTAAGAACATAATCTCAACATGATCCTGGATACTGATCATTCAAGATACTGCACTGAGCTCCCTCTCAAATAGGAAAGTTTGCATTTATCTATATGAAGAAGATAAGAAATTTTATCCTACCCGCTGAGTCTCAGTGATCTAAATGAAAAGCTGGATTAAAAAGTTTTCCACGTTCCTTTACTAATTAATTAAGAAAAAAAGGAAGTAGCAGGACAAGAATATAGCTGGAAAAAAAAAAAAAGCTTCCATTTTTCAACTTCATGGGTCAACACAAACTTTTAAGACTTTGTATAGTGACTGGTTTTCGCTTTGATTTCCCACAGCAAAATATAATAATCACCATTAAATTAGATGTCTACATAATTTTAAATAATTATGTTATTACATTAATATCTAGTGTTGTTTTTTCCTGTAATAAAAGAGCTCATGTTAGAGTCCTATATAAATTCTTCCAAGATTCAAAGTTTTTTTTCTTCCAAAATTAAAATCTGTGAAAAGAGAAGTAAGATTAATCATGAATCTAAGTTCTTTTTTGAAGAAGTGTGTAAAATGCTATAATTGCCTCCAAAGCAACATTACCAATCCAGCTGATATCACAAAGAGATAGAAATAAAAAATCCCCACCCCCTCAAACTCTAACATTGCATTAAAAAGAGTTAATACATTCTGAGACCACACAGGCTGGAATACCTCAAGTCAAAACCATACATTATTGAAACATGCTGGAAGACAGCATTAACATTGTTCTGGCATTTTGCTTGTACTTTTAACATACCTAAACTTCATTTTATGTTAACTATGAATATCTTGAGTTTATCTATTCAAGAATTCTAATGTTTTACTTGCAAACATGAAGGCAACAAGATAATTCCTAACAAGACATGACAGCTTAGTATGTGCAATGACTAAATGAGACTGATAGTAACCATTTTACATGATAGCATGAACACAACACAAACCCATAATTCGTATTTTTTCCAATTGCATAAATCTGTATTTACAGGTTGCATGTCACTTTTATTTAAAAAACACCCACCTTGTTTAAATGCAGTTAACTCTTTACTAACTCAAGATGAGAAAATTTAACTTTTTTATTAAGATGGCAAAAAAATATATGTGAAGACTAATTCACTATAAACTAAGTTGCCCTATCCTGTACAAAGATTTCAAAACATGAGATAATTGCCTTTTAGAGAAATTCAGAGTCTGTAAAACTAATGGAAGAAGTTTGTATTAAAAGTAAAAAATAAAAGGCTGCACTAGGAATAAACAGAAATGACAGAATTTAAACATACACACACAAAAAGCTACTTGTTATTTTCACACATTTTCCTGAAACAGGTGTTCTTTTTGTGCATTGTACTGTCATTTCTTCCCTGAAACATTCAACTTCTAATTTTTTTTGTTTTTTTGGTTTTTTGTTTGTTTTTTTTTTTGTTTTTTTTTTTTGTTTTTTTGTTTTTTTGTGGTTTTTTTTTTTTTTTTTCCAGTATTTATATCCTTTTCTGCAGAGGTGTCTTTAAAAACCATTTGGCAAAATCAGTATGACTACTATGGCCTATTTTTAACAGATGTAAAGAGAAATTTGAGAAAACAGTAATAATTTTGGAAATATTAGCTCAATTCAAACATTCAGGATATGTGGAACATAAAAGTCCATTTCAGACTCAAGAATTTGCTTTCTTTTTTATCAAGCCCTTCCTGATCGTTTTCCACAATTTGAAAATTTTAAGTGGTGAAATGGCACAATGAAGCAAACTGCTGCATATCAGGAAGAGATTATGAGGGTACTCATAGGGACTAATGTTGTTTGGATGTAAACGATGTTGCACAGCTTTGAGTTAGAAATTTTACAGCTTTCTTAGGAAACATTACTAAATTTTACCTTTCTTTATAATTTTCTACTGTTTGTAATTAGCTGCAATGCATGTAAGCTGATATGACACTACTAAAACTAGGCACCCAAGGCATAACTACTTTGAGAACGTAACTACTCGGCAGCAGCCCTACTTGGGAGAGAAGTAGGAATAGCAAACTTTGAAAGAAATTGATTTGAAATCAGCCTGCTAAGGGCCTATCATAGAAAATCCACTACATTTTTATACAGTTAAGTCATGTTTCCTCAGAGTATTTTTCATATAATTAAGAATATGATAAAGCATGAATATAATGCTAAGGCTTACAAATTATCTAGAAATGTTTAAATCATAGAATGGTTTACGTTGGAAGGGATCATCTAGTTCCAAGCCCCCTGCCATTGGCAGGGACACCTTCTATGAGACCAAAATCCTCAAAGCCCCATCCAACCTGGCCATCACACTTCCAAGGGATGGGGCATCCATAACCTCTCTGGGCACCCTGTTCCAGTCCTCACCACCCTCAGAGAAATTAATTTCTTCCAGTATCTAATCTAAACCTACTCTCTTTCAGTTTTAAACCATTCCCCCTTATCCTATCACTACATGCCCTTGTGAAAAATTTCTCTCCATCTTTCTTGCTGGCTCCTTTCAGGTACTGGAAGGCCACACTTAGGTCACCTTGAATCCTTCTCTTTTCCACCCTGAAAAATCCCAATTCTCTCAGCCTTTCCTTAGAGCAGAGCTGCTCCAGCCCTCTGATCATCTTGGTGTCCATCCTCTGGACTCGCTCCAACAGGTCAGTGTCCTTCCTGTGCTGGGGACCCCAGAGCTGGATGCAGTGCTGCAGGTGAGGTCTCACCAGAGAGGAGCAGAGGACCAGAATCCCCTTCCTCGCCCTACTGGCCACTCTGCTTTTGATGCAGCCCAGGACATGGTTGCCTTTCTGGGCTGCAGGTGCTCATTGCTGGATCATGTCCAGCCTCTCATCCACCCACAAGCCCAAGTCCTTCTCAGCAGGGCTGCTCTTAATTTGTTCATCCTCCCCAGACTGTACTGATAGCAGGGGTTGCCCCAATCCAGCAGCAGCACCTTGCACTTGCTCTTGTTAAACCCCATGAGATTCCCATGGGTCCACTTAAGTTTGTCCAGGTCCCTCCAGATGGCATCCCATCCTTCAGGTGTGTCAATTGCACCCCTCAGCTTGGTGCTGGGAGTGTACTTGATCTCTCCGTCTCTGTCATTAATGAAAATACTAAGTAACACTGGTCCCACTGCAGACCCCTTGAGGGACAGCACTTGTCACTGACGTCCATCAGGACTCTGAGCTGTTGACCACTACCCTCTGGATGCGACCTTCCATACAATTCCTTACCCACTTAACAGTCCACCCATCGAATCCATCTCTCACTAGTTTAGAGAGAAGGATATTGTGGGGGACCACGTCAAAGGCCTTACAGAAGTCCAGATAAATGACTTCTGTAGCCCTTCCCTTGTCCACTGATGTGGTCACTCCATCACAGAAGGTCACTAAGTTGGTCAGGCAGTACTTGCCCTTGGTGAAGCCATGCTAGCTGTCTCTGTCCTCCATATGCCTTAGCAGAGCTTCCAGGAGCATCTATTCCAAGATTTTCCCAGGCACGGGGTGAGGCTGACAGTTCAGTAGTTCCTGGGGTAGTCCTGTGTACCCTTTTTAAAGATGGGTACAATGTTTCCGTTTTTCCAGTCACAGTTACATTAAGAGTCCAGAGCATTTCACGTAAACAGAAAAATCATGAAAATCCCCCAAACAACCCAAATGAAAAAATGCAACCCAAATACACCCCAAACCAAACATATGCCTTTGTTTCAGTCTTGAGTTTGATATTTATATATACATGTGGATACCGACATCAGAAATAAGAGCTATTGAATGATTACTTCTGATGCACCTGCAGATGTTCCTGCCAGGTCAATGACACCTGCATTTTGGAGAAGTATGTTCAGTTACTCTCTTCTGGAATTTTAATCTCTTATGCATGAAACTTCACAAGTACTTCAATCAATTTAGAGATTTAACGGCAAAAACTGTTCTATGAGGAAATTGTATCAGGCAAATATGCAGTGCAATTCAGAACAGAAATTACGTGATTTAAGAGCTTGTTTTCTTTTTACTTTTAGGTGATTGTTTCACATTTGAGTTCTGCACTTGGGGAACAGAATTAGAACAGTTTTCATTTACGTTCAGACTCAGACTCAGCTATCAGCAAAATTATTTTGTTTTGGTTCTAAGAAAAAGTAGTTTTTTAAGTGATCAGGAGAGACAAACTGGTTTGGACCAATTGATGACATGAGTTTTGGTTTACTGAACGGAATGTGGGGAATAGCATGAAAAGTTAGATAAGGGAGAACAAGTTTGGAAGTGGAGTGAGAGGACTTCAAGAAGTGCATGGATAGTCAGTTTTCTATGAAAATAATGTATCAGAATGAGTGATAATGCAATCTCTGACAGGATAATTTAAGGGAATTGTAGATTCCTTGACAGGAATCTTCTTATCTCCTCTCTTACCAGTAAGAGAACTGAAAGGATATTGTCAAAGAACTATTGATATCATGACTCTATAATGATCACTTTCTGAACAGGTACCTTTTGGTTTTATATCTTCAGTACTCTGTAGCTTCATACAACTTTCTATGGTACTGTTCACCCTTCTTCAGATCCCTTCAGTAAACTTCATTTATTTCTATCCTTTGTTTCAGACATTTAATCGCATGGCACATTAGTCTCTTAAGATTGTTTAGACAAAAATCTTGACAACAGCCCTTTAGGGTTCCCTGTATAAATCATTTATGTGTAAATGGCACAATTTTGCATACTTTTATACCTGAGAGTGCATTCCAGTCCAGTAGCACCCTGACTCCTTGCTCAGATGAAAGTCAGGTAAGTACATAAAAAATTACCCTGACTCTTGTCTGAATGAAACCTGTGTAACCACTGTCCTCTCTCCTCTCCTCAACCCCTGTTTTGGGAGTTGAAAAGAAATTCAAATGAATGTATTGAAAATGAATTGCACAATGTTTTGGTCCAGGTTTTTGGTCGCAAGGATCAGGGAACACAGAGAGATCCTGGGGCTTATTGTGGCACATACAGTTCTTGCAGATTACAAGTGTAACAATTTCATCATCTTTATCTAGATACCTGTTAAATGCTTGAAAATTCTTAACACGTTGCAATGCATGTCTGTTGGATGCAAAAGAAAAAAAAGGACAGACTAAATCATCACAGAGAATTTAGCAACTGAGAGTACAGCTGAGACCCTCTCCAGTACCTGACAGACACAATCACCTTGGTTTCTCAAAATGACACAAACAAAAAAGCCCCAAAAATCAAACCAAAGCAAACCAATTTTTTCTCCATGGTTTAAGGCCCAAGAGAGGAAAAAGTGCATTTATGGTAGTAATGCTAAAAGAGGAAGATTACCTCATGGTCATTTAGAAGTCTCTCCAAATCTGCTGCCATTTGATTCTTGACACGCAGCAAAGCTGTCTTTTCTTTATTTAAAAGACTGGTAAAAAGAGGATAGGAAATGTAGTAATAGCAACAGATAATCTCTTTTAATCTCGTATTCTGGCTGAAACATGCATTTTTTTAAGCTAAATACTGGCAACAATAAAAGTCTGCTTGAGTAATTGTATCTAATGATCCTTTTCTATATTCAAGCACTGAAATTTTTATAAATGGGCCTGAATGTACTGATACACACAAAATCTTATTTTAGTCGAGCAGAAAACTATTCAAAGCCTTCATGAAATGTTTTTGTTTTAGTTTGTTTTTTTTCTCTAAAGGGTAATTTAAATTATCAGAATATTCTATTATTAACTCTTGGTTTCTTCTAGGGAAAATGAGCTTATTTTATAAGCAAAGTAAGGCTCCTTATATCTACATTTCTATATCAAAATGTGGATTTCTTTGTTGTATTCATCACTAGTAGCAACACACACTGTTCTCAGTATCACCTCTTTTTATACTACTGTATTTGGAATTCTGAAAATAGCAAATAGAAGGAAGAACAACATCCAGCTCTCCCCCTTTTAGCTGTGTAGTTTCTGTGAAAATTGTAAATGTATTTTTGTTATTTTTTATTCCAGGATAATGCATGGGATTAAGTTTGTCCTATGAACCAAGTATGAAAACTGTTTTAGCATCAAGGCACGTTTTAATAGCACAATGTCAAGTTTAATTGTTCTTTGGTTTTGTAGTTATAGAACATGAACATTTGAAATGTTTAGTATACATACTGTGATTCCAGGCAGCAATTCTATTATAATTAAATGTATTTTCATACTTAGCCCTAACATGAGTTTCTAACAATAAACTTCAGACTAATGCATGCATAACACTACATATAATCTAGCTTGTTAAAATAGCCACAGAGATTTTCTCAGAAGACCAATGTTACATATGCCATTAGCATGACTTAAATAAATAGGTTGTACAATATAAACTGTAACATAAATCAACAACTATGAAAAATGCAATTCTGCATATGGAGTGCAAATATGTAATACTGAATACAGGTCAGGAGTTCAAAAGCAAATGTATTAAAATTTTATAAATGGAATGGAGCAATTACATATGTTGCAAACACAGATTGTTTAATATTTCCAGTATTTGATCCAGAAATGATCAAAAAATAAATCAATCTTTAATTGGCCATGTATCATCCGCTTGTTTCAAAAAAGGAACATCATCCTTTGCCCCAGAGATTTTCTGGCAGTTCCTTGCAAGCCCTGTATTGTAAATTATGAGTGTCAATTCCTTCTAGGCATTCATTAATTCTCAGGAAAAAAAAAGTATGCTTCTGCCAAATTGCTAAGCTGTTTCAGCTATTTAAAAGGAAAGCAGTAACATTTATGAAAAGCTATAAGATATTTTAATATTTTCAAGTGGGTTTTTTTCCTGTCACATTTTTAATCATGATGAAATTGCTCTACTACTTTTTTTTCCTGGGTTTATGTGTTGTAATTTACTGGTATGTCAGTTTGTTGTGGATTTCTGTATTTCCTAAGAACATAAACTAATCCTTCTAGAGGCTGGCAAACTTATTAGAGAAGCAATAATAAGTTTCTCAATGATTTAAGTAGTGTACTGAATAAGCACAAACATCACTGTTTATGACTAAACCAGAAGTTCATGTTCAAGGTTTGATTTCATCTACAGAACAGACTCTGTTCTACTTTATACCTTCTGAAACAATATGACATGACTGATCCATGTGAAGCAGTTCTAAATTTCTTTGTTTATAGTCAAATATAGGACATAGACTCTGTATCATTCAGTAGCACTTGATGTGTTTTCTATCATACATATTAATATAGAATTACCAAAGCATGTGCAGACTTTAGATTTAGTAGTTTTGCAATACTTATGCTTTTTCATGATTGCAGATGAAAAAATACTGCTAGAGAGGCATAAACACATTTAACAGAGCAAGAAAGCAGTTACCAGACAGAATGATAATATATTCACACCTGTAATGACTATGTAAAGCAGAAATACCTTCAAAAGTTCTGTTTTGGGAAGAAGACTGACTATTTCAGTCCCTGTTTTGAAAAAATGTTCTGAACCAGTGTCTTGGACATCAGCAAAGAGGTTCTAGCTTTAAACTACTTTACACTTCCATCAAAGAGTAGTTTAACTTGATCCAGTTTTAACTGGCAGTGTAACAAATCAGAGAGCAGCTTCACAGTTAGTTTCAGATGATTTAAGTGAAAACTGTTGCTGAAAGATAATCCTTCCCTTACCACATTCTGGTAACTTACTCTTTGTGTTGGCACTGCAAAATTTGTGACCACGTTAAGTAGGCCATTTCACTGATCTGGACAGAAGCTGGAGTCTTTTTAAAGGGTATTTTTCACATGGATGACCAAAACAACTGGATTTACCATGTACAGTGGAGACCCACAGCTGAAGGCAAGGATGAGACTGCTCCATTTGGTGACGGAGGGCCTTAACTGCCTTGCTGTGATTCTGAAACCACAATCTATGAGTCTAGACAAACCAGATTCTCACATTGGAGCTCAAGGGTTATAACTTTGATCTGAAGAGACAGGATCTTCTTGACCAAGAGTAAACCGTGCTGTGCTCCACAGTCCTGGTCACTGATTGCCTCACCCTGCGTGTGGAGAAGGTGCCCTTTGTGAGATGTTATAGCCCCAAAAGTACAGGCTGAAGCACTAACTGTGCAGCTCCTGCTTTTTCTATGTGGATTTCTAGAAGAAACTGAAATGTCTGGGAGAACATTCAGTTTCATTCCATCATGCTTTTAAAGCTTAGCCAGGTATGAATCCAGGTACCAGGAATGCAGGACTTACCACAAAATACTTGTCATATACATACACATTGCTCATAGCAACCACTGACTTGTTCTGTTTTGCTTCACTCAGGATCTAAAGCCAAAGTAGCTTGGATATTATAAGTAAGACGTTTTCATGTCTTAGGTCACATAATATTTCTGGAGAATGGATACTAACATTTCCCAGTTTCAGACTTATAAACCCTTTTCAATTTGGGCAATTAAGTCATCTTAATGCTTAAGTTTAAATATACTAGCTACTGTCCTGTTCAGAAGCTTCTATTATTAGATATTCTGAACACTGAACAGAATAAATAAACATGGCTTAATACATTACTGGGTTTTATTATTAAATCTACTCAGTTGGAAAAAAAAAAAGCAGGTTTCTTTTTCAGTGAACTGTGTACTCCAAATGCTGTAAGAAATAAGGACTGTGCCTTTCTTTTAATTTCCCCTTACAGCATGAAGTTGAATAGCCCAATCCATTATTTTTTTGCATTTTATATTCAGATACAAGTATTACCATTGAAAAAATCAAACACAAATAGTATATGTGAAGGTTTTGTACATGAAATGTAATATATAACATAGCTATACAGTGAAGCTACCCCTTCTCTGCTGATTACAGATGAATAGTTTGAAGCAGATGGTTAATTATTAAGCTAAGTCAAATTTTAAGTCACATACTTAGAAAGAGAGGTATAAAAAGTTTTGCAAATAAAAGTTCTTTAGAAGAAAGAATACATGACAAATTAGTGCTCTCTCATTGTGCAGGCAAATGACCACAGCTCAGATTTTTACATGGATTTAGGAGAGTAGTGCTTAATGATTTTAATTGGAATGCTTCAGGAGGGTTAAAAAAATATCCATGAAGTGTCCAAATTAAAATGACTTATTCAAATTTGAAAAAAAAAAAAAAAATCCAAACAACTTTTTGAAGTTGTATTACAGGTCCAAAAATGTAGAAAATGACGTATTTCTACAAATTTTGCTTGGACCATTTCTCAGGTAAACTGAGGTAGCATTGGAATAAATGATGCCTATTTTACAGAATGGTAATATTCTCACAGAAAGCTCATTGCCACTTTGTGGTGGGAAAAACTTATCTAATGCTGTATGCTGAGCTTTATGTTTGGATGGCAATTAGAGAACCCAAATGTTTAGGTAAGGAACATTTCAGTACAAAGCTTCTTAGTGAGCAAAATCCTTATGTGGCTTCTAGATTTGCCACACAGTTAAGGCTTTTGAGGAGTGCTTTTGGGTAAGTGAGCCTCTTTTAAAACCAGCCACTGGTACTGAGAAATTTGAGTAACTGCATTTAAAATAAATATCCTCTCTTTATGAATGAAGTCCTGTTAAATGTCTCCAGTTATTTATAAGCCTAGATGTTTTTAGCAGAAAATTATGTACTAAGACTACAATTACTTCACTACACACGTAAGAATGAAATTCAGAGATTTGTTTTCCCACAGCATGGCAGTTACAAGCATTTCTTTTCAAAAGGGATGCTAAATGTGTTATTTTCATTTCTGACTAAAGAACTGTATGCTAGAGAGATTTCTTTATAGTAGCAAGGAGTCATCCTCACACATAGCACTACTCTTATTAACCATCGCTATTTACTTTTATTAAGGGGAGTGCTATGTGGTCTAACATAAATAAGAAGTTACTTAACAGAATATTTTGAGATATGTGGACCACCTATAAATTCACCCTGCAGATGCTCTGTCACTCAAAACCAGAGGTTTTGTATCCGAAACATATATGCAGGTGCATTGGCTCAGTGTACAAGTGTTCTGCTTCCAGAGCCATCCGAGTTCTCTTCAAGGCCAAGTGCCAGCACAGCCCGTGGCCGGTCTGGCAGAATTCTAAGGGTATGGGAATGAGAGTGGTAGTGAACATTAGGTGTGGGCAACACCTAACAGAGCTTCCATTACCCCTAAACAACCTCTCCTTTTATCCTTGAGTGGTAATACACTTGTGCTTTCACACAGAATCTAAGCAGTGACATCACCACACCTTTAATAACCTGGCAATGGGTCCCTAAGTTGTTCATGCAAATAACTAACAGCAATGACAGTTGCTCAGCTAAGCACTTACCCCGACCACAACAGTTCTTGCAGCTCCTAGTGAAGGTATGGCTAAAGACCTGCAGAGCTGTGTGGAAGATGTCCAGAACAGACACACTTCTCAGCAAGCCACTAAAGTATCTCCAGTTCTGGTGGAGTATAGTACTTTAAAAGATTCATTCTGTCTGGTAAATATTTTGACTACCCCTTTCCTTTCAATGAGAAGTTGGATCAGGCTTTGGGCAACCTGGTTTAAGTGGCATGGCATAGGGGTGGAATTAGATGATCTTTAGAGGTCACTTTCAATCCAAACCATTCTGTGATTCAGTTTTACAGCTATTGACACAAGCAACCTCGTGCACTATTTGAACAGTCCTTCCAAGTGAGGAAGACAATTTGATATGGAGGGTCTGAAAGACAGCCTTAGCTCTGGAGGTAATGACACTTAAGGATGAAGGCATGTAAGCTGCTCCAGTGGAAGTGAACTTTGAAGACCATGTTGAAAAAAATTTAGATGGATCTGCAGAACTTCTCAAAAATAGTATATCAAAATGATCTGCCTGAATCTGTCCCATTCCTCTTGCAGAAATAACTGCTGTCAGAAATGAGACTTTAACAGAATTATGAGTGTGGAGAATCCTGAAACACATCTGTTGCCTGTTAAGGGACCACATTATAAGTGACTTTAGGCCATTTCGTGAAAAATTGGTAAAGATATGGCCCAAGAACAGCCAAAATGAGATTTCAGTCATAGATAGCCTTCATCATACTTGCCTTTCTCTTGAGCTGATTTCAACAGGATGGTCTATTTCATCACAGAATCAAGCTTACATCCAGTAGACATGGAAATACAAATTATTACAGGTTGCTGCAAAACATTTATTAGGTTGCAAGAAAGTACTGACTCATCATCCTTGGCAATCTGCTGGAACCTAATCACCCTAGGTGTATGTTCTAAAAAGATTATTGTCCATGATCACTGTGTACAAAAGCCAATTATGGATTAAGACTGAAAAAGTAAATTCACTTGCAAATTAGTCCTTGTTGATCCCTCCACACTCAAGTGAGACGTGATAGATAACACTGGCACTGATAACACAGCTATGACTGCTCTGCTTAGGGAATCCATGATTTACATAATGCAGAACCATCTTTCTCGGTGAGCAGATGACATAAAAACACAACACGAAAAGAACATTCCTCCACCACAGATTCTCCATACAAAAAAGGAAGAAAAATCATGATCAAGCATAGGGCAGCTGTAAGGGTAAAACTAAGTATTCGGTCTTGATTATGAGGGTGCAGGCATATCAATATGACAGTGATTTAGCTAGAGGCTGGTACTCAAATATAAGATTAAAAAAATATATTTAAAAAAATCACTAGTATTTTTAAAGATCTGTCTGAAAACAAGAATTCAAACTGTTTTTCTGTTAGCTGGTACTTGTGAAATTGCTTTCTAGAAATACAACTAGTGCATTTATTGTATTTAAAATTAACCCCCCCCCCCGTACTTTGTGTAACTGTAGCACAAATTAAACCTCATCTTAGAGAGGCTGCTGCAGAATTGCAGTATTAACTATTAATTATAGGTAATGGTTGAAAGCACAACTTTTTTTAAATGGTTTTACAAACATTAAGATTTTCCCTCAGCTCTGAGATACAGAGAAACCAGGCTTCATAAACCATGTTTAGTGTTTTCACTAATGCTTTTCTAATAGCACCAACATTATCTGCAGAATTTAGGGCTCTCCTTGAGGAGCATTAATTCTCTGAACTCATCCTCTCAAACATATTCCACACACAAACCAACAAAATGCTGTTTAATAAACTAAGAGGGATAGGAATAGCGGGCTAAATCTTTTGATCCAGCACAGCTTCACTTGGCATATATTTGGTAGGGATTATCATTAATTTACTTAAATCCCATTCTGATTCAGTTCAGGAATAGCTGGGAGTTAGTGTCGTCCACAAAGTAATCTGAAATCACCTAAGGGATATTTTAATTTAAAACTGTCATCAGCAAATTCCAAAAGGTTATCTTCATGACAAAAGATTGCTTGAATGTAATGGTTCTGTGGTTAGAAGTCACTTCCTCTAACCTTCCTCTCACTTATGGGAAAGCAAAGGACCAACATTACCAATTTATACCAGATTATGATTTCTCTTGTATGCCAGGGAATAACAGAAATTTAGGACCTTTGTTTTAAACATGGAGTTATGAATAGCAAAATTAGGGACTACAAATTGTACCAAAAGCCCTAAGACATAAGATTGTTTCCAAGAATTTCACTGGCCTACGAAACTAGGCAAACTAGGGAAATAATGGCTGTTTTTAGTTTACAAGGAATACTGGAAATTAGAGGAAAAAAACTTCTTACCAAAATATCTGATGTACAAAGTAAGTGTTACTTTTTTTTACAATATTTTTTGTCAGACCACACTTACCTTTACAGGAACACAGACTAGTGGTGAGCAAAACCCAGCTCTCCACAGCAGAATACTGCTGATATATTTACCATGAATGGTCACACTGTGGGGAAGATCCATTTTCTTCCTTATTATGAGGCACTTAAAGATGAAAAAAGTTCCCTTTACAGTTAATGGAGAGTAACAGGCATCTCTAGGAAATGACTCACTCCATCCAAAATCTGAATTGCTTTTTGGAGATGTCACTTCCACCATGAATTACTAAGGAAAGTTGACCTAAATCCCTAATTTAGGTACCTTAATTTGTAGGCTAAATTGAAGAATACCTGGGCATACAGATTATTTGCAATGAGTCATATAAACTTCAGAGAATCACTGTTAATAATGCAATCAAGTTCTTACATATTTTAAAGCATGAAACATACACTGTCAGAAATGACCTCATCTATTTACTTTCTTTCTTTTCTAGCTTTTGAGAGACTTTTGGACTACTATGTGAATAATGAAAGACATTTTCCTATTACCATCATCTAAAACTGTATGATGCTGGGAAGTTCCTCAGTGGTCAGAGAGTTCTGACAGACAGATATAACAGCAAATCAGAGAGCCTCCACTATAGAATAAGATCTACTTATGCCTGAAATACCCTTTGCTGGTGGACTAGTCTATTATTTTTCTCTGATTTTATTTCTTTATTTTTACTTTTGTACACCTGGTGTGTCATTCTTTCCTTTTACTCTTCTGAATTTTCCTCTTCTTCATGGGAGCTCTTCTCAACTCCAAATTCACTTTAAACCTGAATGTCATAGCTGCTTTTCCAAACCTAAAGCCCCTTTTTCTAACATTATGAGTGAAATCACAGACGCTAGAGTTCCAGCATAAGGATTGGAGTTCATCAATGGTGAAGTGTTAACATCTCCCACTTTGTGGCCAATAGCACCATTTTTTTCTAATGATAAACACATAAGTAATTTTACTTTCAGTTCAAGAGAATGTAAAAAAAGAAATAGTGATTTTAATTACCTGACATCTTTTTCAAGTTGTGTAATATGTTCTTTCTGTAGACTTATTTGAGAATCTCTCTGTTGCACAGTTTCAATGAGATACTTGTATGGCTGTTGTGCTTGGTTCAACAAAGAATTTGCTCGGTCAAGCTGCCAAAAAAAAAGGTATTACTGCTATAAATTTTTTAATTTATAAAGCACAATTACTTGATTATTATTGGATTATTATTAGGTATTATTGATTTTTACCAGTTGCATAATAATATACACCCCAAACAAAAAAAAAAGGAAACAAACCACCTTCAAATTAATAAGTAGTATATTATCCTCTCAATTGTCTGTTCTAATTATATGTTATTTTCACTGCAATCATGCTACTCTCTACACTTCCCTAATTTGCATTTTCAAGAGTTATAATGTAAAAGCTTCCACTGATTAAAAAAAAAAAGTACAGTCAATATCTCTGTGGTGTTATTGACCGGTGAATTTTTAAACACAGTATACTATTACAATGGAATTTTCAGCTCAGAAATTGAACGTAGATAAAAACACAGTACAAATGGAAAAAAAAAAAATCTCTTTCTTCTAATCCTCTGTATGAACAGCAAAATCCAACAAGATGCGTAAAAGACTAGTATAAAGTAACTGTCATTCCCATAAGTAGGAAATAAACCTTTCTAGCCTTGTTCCCTGAACAAATTAGGATCACTAGGTTTAAAAATCTTGCATGATATGGCCTGCATGTTGAGCAACATAACAAGATCATTCACTAAATTACGTACAGAATTAAGATCACACAACAAGATTTAGTAGTTCCAGCAGCTGGAGTACATGTAAGTCATGAAAAAAGAAAAAGCACAGATACAATGTCACAGTGAAGGCTCGAAAAAGGCATTCAGCGGCAAGCCAACTATTCAGCTTCGTCAATTACTTCATTTAAAGTACCATTTCTTCTGTCTACTGACTTGCTAGTTGCTTTTTAAGTTACCCAAAGACCATATTAGCCTTCTAGACAAAAGGGACTCTTATCCATCAGTTCTGGCACTCCTGTTCAGAACTCTGCAAAGTGAACTAATTCCAAAATTTAGATTGGACTCCAGATGTAGTACTTACAGATCACTACTTTGCAGAAGCTGATATATAGGCTTGCACTTACTTAAACTGAGAGTAACAAAGTCAGTTGCAGAGGCATAAATGGATTATCACTAGCTGAGGATCTTTCTTGGATCAGGTCACAAGAATTCCTTTATTCTGTTTGTCCTAGGCATGGTCAACAAACCTTCTGCAGTAGAAAGGAAGCCTCAATACCTACTTAAACATTGCAGGTCACTGCTACACAAAGCATCAGAAAGAGGACTTTAAAGGAAGAATTCTTTTTTAATGCTGTATCACACCATCAAAATAGATAGGATCCTGCAGTTAAGTGAAACCTGACAAACTATAATAGGACTAACAGAAGACTGACAAGTTTTTTTTTCAGTAGTTGAGCTTTTCCATGGGGTTCCAACTTTCAAGTAAATATGGTATATCGGACTTCCTTAAAATGAATGAAATTATGGAGAAGTCAGTATTTTCTTCTTGGTAATGTTGAACTTTCCCAGAAGCTCAATATAATTTCTTTCTATAAAGCTCAACAGCAATTGTTTCAAAGATAGACCAAAAGAAAAGTCTTAGAAAGAACATCCATTTTAGTCATTGAATTATTTTTCTTTTCCACCCTCCTTTAAAAAACTAACAAAAGTTGTACCTTAAATACTGCACTGAAATAGCAGTATTTAATCCAAATTCAAACCACAAGCTGATACAATCACTTTTGCATCAACTTTTTATCCATGTTCTAGATTTTTTCTAAATGACTGAACAAACCGTCAATCAAAAGAATAATAATGGGCTACCTAAGCATCCTGTAGTTTACAGAATCTCTGTTTGGTTCTTAAAAAAAAATAAAAATCAAAAAAGTTACAACAGCTTCAAGTAAAAATCTGTCTTGGCTCAGGGAATGATTTAAAGACAGCAAACACAAGTTTAAGAACTTTAACTATATAAAAAAGAAAAAAGATGAAAAGCAGAAAATTTACCACAGGAGCTACAACTTCAGGGGGGAAGTTGATACTAGCAGACAAAAAAGTGAGCAAATAAATTCTAGAAACAGCACAACCCAATATGGCAGAGATACAGTAAAACTGCATATAATACTGATAAAAACACAGAAGTCCTCAATAAAAATTTTTTGCCATCTGTTTGAAAACAAGTCAGATGATCAGCTTGAGATCATTAGTAACATGAGAATGATGGACTGTTTTCCAGTCCACTACGTTCACAAATGTAAACTCCCTGTGCACATATTGAAGGATAGCAAGCAGTATGGCATAAGTAATTCTTATCAAATAAATTATCTATAATCATATGCAAAATTAAAAAAAGGAAGAAATAAATCTGCTGAAGTGTTCAGACCTGAATGCCAAACATGAATTTAACCAAAAGCAGGTCTTAAAAGATTATATTTACACATAAGAGTTTGATGTTAGTAGACTGTGCACTAGCTATCTGCAAAATGTTTAACTTTGTACTGGATTACATTCGGATCTAAACTATAAAATTATATGATAAAAATCAAGAATTTAATGGCAGAATAAAAATAAGGTGAAGACGTTCTAGTGGAATTTTGCTGGAATTTGAACTAAGGTCACTGGTACTGAATCTTTCATCAGTGATCTAGAAGCTAATATAAAACTAATGTGGGTAAGAAATGTATTAAAGTGAAAACCAGAAAGATTTAAGATAAAGAACAGTGATAGGGAAGAATACCAAGCACAGCAATAGATTCACCAATTTCCTGATGTCTGCAAGTAAAGATTTGAAAGAATACATTTCAGTCAAATACAAATCACTATGATATACTTAAGAATAATACATAAGAAATTACAGTATTGGTTAAAAAAAAAGACTTCACTGTTTATGCATCTTTCATTAAATTATTATATATAATCATATATATACATATAAAATACATAAAAAACTATGTAGAAAATTCAAGTATTTGCACAGTGGAGTACTTGGGTGTAGTAATCCTAATTTATAACTACCATGGCTTTAAAAATCAAACTGTTAAACCACATTTCTGAAATGGTAAGCCTAGAAATTCCATATGGTGGCAATATCTAATAGAAAATTTAGTTGTTCTTTGGTTCATAAGAGAAAGTTAAAAGACAGTCTTAAAAATACTTCATAAAATTAGTTTGTCCTAATTCTGGGACATTTCAAGCTGAGTTTTGTTTAGCATTTGTTCTCCACGTCGAAGTAATATGTAATTTCAGGTATTATATACAGAATTTTAAAAGACCATTAAATTAAATTCATTGTAACAAAGACTCAAAAACTGAACAATTGTAGAAAAAGATTTACAGAAATGTCTTGAAAAGTGATTTAAGAGAAGCGCTGTATAAAGAGTAACAATGTATTCATTAAACCAATTAAGTATCAAACAGAACAAACTAGTCTGACTAGCTGGTCTTCAGAAATCAAAACGCTCTCTGTCTGCCTCACATTCTTGTTTAGCCTGTAAAATAATCCCTCTTTCAATATTAGTTTCAAAATACAATAAAAACTTCTTTGAAAACTTTTATCATAGAGTTTTGGTTAATTATGAGGCCATTTTTTTACATCAAATAGATAATAAACGCTGTTTAGATAATATTTCATTTTATGAACAGCTGTTCTGCAATGTTTAAAGTTTCTACTGATTTGAATTTTCGTGTAGCAGTAATTTACCTCTTGTGAAATCTGTGTTACTTGTTCCTTCTGATGTTCCAGGTCTTTTACAAGCAATGAGTTTTGTTTTTCTAGTTGCAGTAATCTTCTTGCCAAGTGAACACTGTATCAATAAAAATCAAGCTCAAGTTGAATTTTTTCCAAAATAGGCCCAAAAATTCTCACATTTATACTGCAGAACTTGATTGCCTTAATTCTCGCCAATGCTTAAATACTAATATATATCAACTACACAGTTAAACATGCTGCATGGTCAAATTTAGAAAAACAGTGAAAATATTACAAAATTTAACAGCACTGAGATAGCATTCCCACAGTTAGGCCAATTGTAGTATTTTATACAAAGTAATTACCTACAGAATTTTTCCAGTACTACACAGTTGCAGCAATACTGTCAAAATGCTTCATCTAATTATGAGTACATCCTTTTTAGGAACTTTGCAGAATCACTGTAACAGGTTTCTCCTTAAATAATAGTTTAAAAAAATACACATCAATATACACTTTGTAGCGGAACACTGAAAAATGTAGTATTTTATCATTTTCAAAACAGAGGCAAAATTGTTTCGTCTGACATTTAATATGCTAAATAATAAATGTTGTGGCCATTTTTTAAAAATAAACTCTTATGTACAATCACAAATTACCTTGAAGAGAAAGGATTATTGAGATACTTTAACAACCTAGTTAAAAATAAGATCCTCAATCTCTTGTACACTTCATGTCCATAATTAATTGTTTATCATCAATTTAACAGCACAGATCCATAGGCAGATTCGATATGCAATTGCAGAGTCTACTTCCAGACATCTAACCTAGTCTTCCAAACTACTATTAATCACAGTATCACAGAACGATATGGAAGGGACGACAGTGGGCCATCTGGTCCAACCTCCCCGCTCAAGCAGGGTCACCCCAGAGCACATTGCACAGGATTGCATCCACAGGGTTCTTGAATTACTCCACAACCCGTTCTTGACCATAATACCAAATCTATGAGAGGATAAGTGGTCTAAAGCAGACTAACAGGGAGATTATATTCACCCTTAAGCTGAGGCTTACAGTGTGTAAAGCTAGTTGATCGTACAAAGTTTCTCTGAAAATTTGACTAGTCATAACCTCCACCTCTTCCTCAGTAAAATGCAATACACTTTTAGATTTGGAAGAAGTCTTAATATTTTTCATCTATGTTATAAACCTACCCTTTAATGCAGCAATCTTTTACTTTTGCCTATTGTGAGATGAATTACCTGCAATTTTCAATAGCTTTTACCATGAGGTTGGTTCTCTCAGTTCCTTCTACAAGGAGCATTAGGCCCTGTAAACACTAACTGAGAAAAACAGAAGTTAATTCTCCTAACTAGTTATTTAGATTTTTATTTAGGAGATAGGAAATATGTGTGAAGATCTTATCTAGCACAAAAGAGAAATGAACCACTTCTTTGACTACTAGCTATTAGAGTGTAAGGGAAAACTTGGATACCTTCCCATGGCAACTTTAGGAATGCAGCCCATCATAATATTCCCAGCTACACCCATTGTGACCCTGATCTGAATTTGCAAGTATTTAAGGATAAAACAAATATGTCTTTCAAGTATACTCACTGATACATTTTTTGACTAGTTTTAATTTAAAGCAAAGGGACAAAGAGACTGATCTGCAAAGACATCTTATGCTGGAAACCTTTTAATACAACTATACTAGAAAATTATGCAGTGCTTGAGAATGTGATAAGTTATTGTTAGCAAATCACTGGAGTCATTCTGGTAGTATTCTGTATTTTCTCATTTACACTCTCCCAAGCAGTTCCTAGGCATGGCTGAGAAATTAGCAAGGGCAAGCAAATAACTGCCAATGCGTCATTCACGTGCAGCTTAACCCACAATGAGAATTTAGTTTTATGGAAATGGGCTACTACATGTCATTTGGTCTTGATGCTTCAGAGTGTTCCCAAGGATGTTTAGTTTAGTACTGTGGGTGTATAGTGCTTGTGTCCAAAGTAAAGAAATAGTTGTTACTGGCAAGTAGGCAAAGAAGTACAGACCCCCACAATGCCCTATGCTTGAAAATGTGGGGTTTGTACAAAGTTTCAGAGACTGAAGTGCATGATGTGAACTTAAAAGAGCCCTTCATTTAGGATCCCATATATCAGGGATTAAAGAGCAGGTAGTGGACTCCACAGCAATCCTAGAGAGCAGAAAACTTATCTGCGTTTCTTTAATGGCTCTAAACATAGAAGCTTGTGTCACAGAGCCTTTGCTTAAAAACTCTGGGAGCCAAAGGCATCACTCACACATTCTGCATAGCAGTTTTCCTTGAATCAAAACAGCAGGTAAACCTTACACAGACTTTTATGGTTTTCTTAATTTTAAAAGATAAAGTCTATGAAGTGTCCAACACTATTATGAAGGATTAAATCAGCTTTATTAGTAAATGCCTTTTGGAGCAATGACATTCTGAATGCCAGAGCCACTTCTAAGCTCAGGAAGTGTCTTCCAAGCATATCTGAAATCCTGGTCTACTGATCATCAGATTCAGTATTCAACGGTGATTTAGCAGAATTCTTATATATGTAAATAATCTAAACTGAATCTAATAAGGTGGGGAAAAACAAGGATATAGGCTGAAACTTAGAAAAATTCCCAAACTATTACAAAGGAGGAAGAAACAGAACTTGTAGGAAATGATGCTATAGGACTCTCAACAGCCTCCTAACCAGACCTACAACAGGGTTATGGAGGGTTTGTTTCACACCCCCGTTCTTTTTTTCTTCTTCATTTTTATGCAGTATAAAGAGAAATCTTACAAGGAAACAATCTGAAGAGGCTTAAAAGAGTAAATTAAGCCATGCCTAAGTTAAGTACTACATAAAATCTTTTACGTTATTCAGCAATATGTAACTCAGTGCACAACAGGTCTAATCTGATTGACAATCATATTGACAACATTTGAAAAACAAATATATAGGGCAGAAGAAATAGTAGGTGGCCCATAAATCTTTGCTGAAAATATGAACATCATTTGCCCTTAATTCTCATCAGTAACTTTTGACATTAAATATTCTTTGTCATGGAGAAGGTGAGGGTTGAGAAGAAAAAACCAAATAAATAAAATAATATTTGCAGTAAAAAAACATCTATAAGTTACAAAAACTGCTATTAAAGCTTCTGAATGATAGAAATGTACACTATGAATCTATGGTGTATGTTCACCTTGTCTTTATACTCTTCTTGGTGTGCCCACTAATGATGGTGGAGTTTCTCGTTTTGGTCAAAACCTACCACTAGCACAATTATGCAGTTGACTTTCCTGCACTTGAGCAATTGTAGGCACACTTGGATCGCATGGAAAAAGCCTCATCCTAGAAGAACCACCATCCTAATTTTGAACAGCAGAAAAGGTTTTGCTATGGTCACAGTTTATAAGTATTATGAATAAATCCACATTCATAGAATCATCAAGTTGGAAAAGACCCCCACGATCGAGTCCAACCTGTGACTGAACATCACACTGGCAACTAGACCATGGCACTAAGTACCACATCCAGTCATTTCTTGAATCCTTCCTGGGATGGTGACTCCACCACCTCCCTGGGAAGTCTCTTCCAAAGCTCGAAAACCCTTTCTATGGAGAAATTGTCCAACCTGAACCTCCCATGGCATAGCTTGAGGTAATTTCCTCTTGTCCTGTTGCTAGTTGCCTGGGAGAAGTGAGTCATAGCCACAACACACGAGCTCACAATGAGTCATTCAAATGTCACTATTATTTCTTAAAGGCAATGCACAATATAAATTTATTATTTAAAAGTGAGTATGATCAAGAGGTATGTTACTCACCTACCTGTCATTTTAATCTATTGATCAAATTATCAAATTGGCCAAATCAGAGTAAACTGAAAAAATGTAAATGGAATCGGATCCTGTATTCATAAAGATGAAACAGTGATGCTCTGAAAACTTGTCCTTCCTGACACGTGTTTTTCTTACCATTAAATACAATAACCTTTAGGGTATTAGTAATATATTTCCTATTATATAAATGTAAAGAATGTAACTACCTGTTTTTACAGCTGCCTAGTTTTATACAATTAAAATTAATCTTTCTGAAAGTCAATGAAAAGAGATCTTAAAATGACTTAGAAAAACATGTATATGCTCATTCATATGCATCAACCACAGTAACAGGTCCTAGTCCTCAATCTATTCCCATATACTTACGTAATTAAAAAAACTCCTTATGTTAATCAGACTGGATGGATTCCAAGAGAAAACATAATGTACTTATCTTAATTTAGTTTATCTTGAATGAGTAAATTCAGGAGGTACTTTTCTTTACCTTTGCTTTAGTCGTCTTTTGGCTGTTGTAGGAACATTAGCACCGTATCCATATGAGAAGAGAACCCTTTCAGCTTCAACTTCATCTTCCACTACAAAAAAATTGCAAAAAGGTACTGTTGAAAAACAGTGCCAGAACTAATAAACTTCTAAGCAATTCTATTTATAACGATACACATGTAAAAACATTTTTCTAGAAGCTAAATTGTCAGTTGGTATAACCTTCTGGACTTAAACGGAACAATTTTGTTCACAAATAACATTAATACAGTGCCATACTTCAATTTCTTACAACACTTTTTATTTTTACCATCAACATAAGACATGCAATATGAAAGAGAAGGAAAAGAGTTCAGAGGCCTTGAATATTCATACTATTGGTATGGTCACAAAATACATACTAGTAGTGTAAGTTTAATTTAGCAGTAGAGAATTAGATTGTTTAAGGCTTTTTTCTAAAGAACTAATTTTCTGTGCATACGTGAGGATGTAGAGGAAGATAAAATTAGGAAGTGTTTAAGGTGACAGGACATAATTAAGTCCATGGGACCAGAAGGGACACATCTGATGTTGCTGAGGAAGCTGATGTCACTGTGAGGCTGCTAACTATTATTTTTGAAAGACTGTGGTGATCAGAAATTTCACCACACTTGAGGAAAAAAAAAAAAGTCATAAATATCTTCAGAGAAGGGCAAGAAGGAGATTCTTATGTTTATGCAAAGTAAAAATATAAAAAATAATCTCTACCTCCGTAGATGATTTGAAAATGCATTTCTAAGGAATTTAAACACATTACAATTGCTTTGAAAAGAAATCCAAATTGCAGCAAGATTAAAATGTGTACAGATTTTCATATTTCAGCTTGTGAAATTCAGGTTTCCTCTCTCCTGTAATATGAAGTGGGCCAGGAAAAAAAAAAAAAAAAGTGTGTGTGTGAGTTAAAGGCAGGGGCAGAGAGATGGGACAGTGAAGAGGGGTAAAGGGGGACAATGAGAAAAGGGGAGTGGCAGGAGAGAAGGAGGGAGCACAAGTGAACACCAGCCCAGGCAGCACAGCTTTGATGAATCAAGTGGTTGGGAACAGGAGAAACAAATTGAGGAAATGACATAAAAGAGTCCTATCTGACTCATCTTTCCTGATGCTCAAGTACCTCAGAGTCAGAAATACCTTCACTTCTCAACAATGCTATAGTTTTTGTCCTCACTTGCCTAATATCCTCGTAATGCTATTTTAAAAAAGGATTCTTGAAACATTTTAGAAAGAGAAAAGCCTCTAGTAGAACACTTATGGTAAGTCACATATCTAGTTACCTGAAAAACAACGCAGAAATTCCAGTAAGTATGACAGAAAAAGTTTGCTAATGTGGCACTACAAATGCACCAGAACTTCAGGGCTGTTTTAAATACTACAGGAAACTCTCCAGTGTTGTTAAACACTTATGGTTTAGGAAAACATATAAAATTATGTAGCCTGCCTTTGCCAATACCCTTCTTTTTGATTACAAATTCAGTGTTGCATGTTGCAGAAAAAGATCAGTGGGATCCTGCCCTGTAAATCCATATCTGTCAAAAGTGTTCAGTAAATGTCAGATCATGAAAACTAGCACAAAGAAATTGAAATGTTGCAGTATCAAGTCAAGGTAATGTTCTGTATCAGTGTGTGCTTCTCCTCTCTTCTAACGTTCCAGGTTCTCCACCTGACCTTGTGATGGAAAACATATATTTTACAAGTTAGTGGACACTTATTAATGACAGTTTTTACACTACTTAGCAAAAAAGTGCCATTGTGAGGATATAGATAGGTTCAACCTTTTTCTTAGAAAGACACTAACCATGGAAACAAGAAAAATCGAACAAAAAAAACGCTAAAGTGAATATTTACCCTGAAAAGGAAGACTAGACAAATGCCAAGAAAATTTACTTTTGTTATTTGTGTGGAAACCACTTAGATGCTGTAAGAAGTGGGTAAACAAATCCTTGATAGTTTCCTGAATAGTCTGTTTCATATCATTTCAATATTAAAAAAGTAAGGCATTATGATGGGTTACTCTCAGTAAAAATTCAGTGATCTCTTCCATGTGCATATTTTCCAAAGGAAAAATTAAAAAGTTTATATATTTATTATTTATAATACATAAT
>VXAY01001456.1:509668-643158 GCA_013399855.1 Oxyruncus cristatus | reverse complement strand
CCCTGGGGTTTTTTTTTCCCCCCCCCCCCCCCCCCCCCTCTTTCGCATCTTTTTTTTCCCCCCCCCCCCTCCCGTTTTTTCCATCCTCCCTCTCTGGTGTCCCCGTTTTCCCACCAGACTCTGAATATCTCAAGCCCCTAGACCGCAGACTCTGGGCTTTAAAATGGTTTTGTCAAGGGCAAAAGAGGTTTTTTCTAGGTTTCAAATCGCTATTAAGTGTCGCCAGCAGCTTATTGGAAGGTGCGGTGCATTAAACTAAATCCATGGCTAGTATTACATAATATGTCCTCGAATGTACATAAAAGATGATTGTAATTCCATCTGGATTTCTGTTGATATTAGCAAACCGCTCGAGATTTCCCCTTGCGGTTTAATGGGCTTTTCAAAACCTTTGACTGGTGCTGGATCAAACAGATTATGATTTAAGAAAGGGTAAAGCACACGCATTCATGACATCGTAGGAATTAGTGAAAGAAGAAAAAAAAAGAACTTAGTAGGTCATCTGCCTAATCCATCTTCCGAAAGAGAGTAGGAATGTCCCCCATACCATAATTTATGGGTATTTGTCTAGTTTTCTTTCAAATGCTCCAAATATGTGGCTTCCTCATTGCCCATAGGAATTTAGGTCAAGCTGCCTGAGAGGGAATTTTGTAGCATCTTGGGATTTAACATACACTACTGTTATTCCAAGAGGTTTATTTCTTTTCCCGAACAGCACAACTGTGCCATTGCAGTTGGTCATTTATTTCTTGCCCATCATCACGGAAGGATTTTGGCCATCACTTTCCCCAGGTTGAGAGCCCAGGGAACAAGCACAGCTCGGAAAATGTCAATGCCATGCTCACTGTGGCCAAAAGAGTGAGTCAAATGTCAGGACTTGTTAAGAGAGCAGTGGAGAGGAAAACAGATTTTACATTGGTCTGTAAATGTGTGCTGGAGCTGCATTTTGAATACTGCTGGAATACTCACCTTTTCAAAAAGGAAACAGTAGAACTGGAAAAGATTTAGAGCAGGCTAGCAGTGATGATTCATGATTTGAAAGGGTTTTCCAGGTAGTTACATGCAGCCTGGCAAGAGGCACCTGAGGGGAGATGCGATAGAGGTTCCTCAAATCTTGAGCAGCAGGGAGACAGTGAGCAGGGACTGATGGCCCTGACTTCCAGCAAAAAAAGCAGAGACCATTAAATGAAGGTAACAGGAAACTGCTTTGCCTGACTGTACAGGAGTGATGCTTCACACAAACACAACTGTGGAGCCCTTTGCCATCTGACAGCAGGCAGTTGATGTCATTTTGAGGGGAGAATAAATGAATTTACAGGAGAGAAATCCATGGAGAGCAGCCAAATCACAGCTGGTTCAGAAAGGTCCTTCCATGACAAATGGTTCATGGCTGGGCTTGCTCTGTTCTAGGTGTACATTGATAGTCACTGGTTACCTTCCAGCTGTGAATACACCTCTCAGATTTAATGCCACCTATGGGTTAATTTTGTGCTGCCCACAGCTTTCCTAATGCCCTTACTGCATGGAATTGAGTACTAAAAGGGATGAGTGGCTTTCAGTGGGAGAATGTCACTCCTGTAGGAACGCACAAGTTGGTACAATTGTTGGAAGTTGGAATCATCAACACCCACTGGGAAAACAATCTTTATGCATTGAGTCATTGAAGAGAGAGAGTCACTGGTTGAAAAGAAGTTTCTGTCACCCTTCTAAAATGTGACAGATATAATCAAATCTATCTCTGGCCTGGGGATAGTGACCTTAATTTAAAATCAATCAAAAATCCCTCTGTCAATGGCAGCTGATTGCCCCATTTGCTTTCAGACTAATGCCCTCCCAGGCCTGCCATTGTCAGTGTTGTTACACAAGTGGGTAAGCATTGTGTTGTCTTCTTGTCTCCCCTCTTTCTTCATGTCTTTGAAGCTGAGATAGCATGGTCTCTAACAGTTCTATGTGTTTCTGACAGAGGATTTTTTTCTGTGCATTAGTTTGTAAATCTGTACATGTATACCTCAGCATGGCTTTTTTTTATCCATGCAGCTTCTCCAGAATTTGCCAGTTCAATATTGCCTCTTACAGAAAAATTGCTCTGGTGAGGTGGGTTGCCACACAGCAGCCAAACTACAGCGAGAATGAAAATGAAGGAGCCCAAACTGTGTATGAGAGTGACCTTTGTCAAGTGACTCATGGTCGTAGTCTTTTACGGGACTGATCCCATGGATTGTTTATGCAGAAAAAATGCATTCATGTAGATCAGGATAGCCACCATTTGCCTGTCATGTTGCTCCACCTCCACCTAAATCTCAACAGGAATTCAGGCATGTGGCACTTCTGAACTCCCATGTAAACTTTGTTCTAAAATTGGGTGTCTAAGGTATAGAGAGGACTTGCATGAACCTTATGTGTTGCCTGTGCTGACAGCGAAACAAGGAGGTGTACCCTTTCCTCTTGCAAAGCATGTAAAGTAGTCAGCAGTATCATTCATCTGGCCCTATTACTTGATCTTGTAGAAACACTTTGATCCTGTAACAGTACTACACAGTACCAAAATTAGTGCTGCCAGGTGGGATTACTAGCATAGCAACCCAGGATGTGTTGCAAGCTTTAAACGGGGATCACAAATTCTGTGTAAGCACCCACACTGCAAATGCTGGGTGGGGAGAACTGACAGACGAGTGCACGCACACTGTCTCTTGGGAACATTCATAGCCCAGCAAGAGTGCTCATTGCACCTAAAAGGGGGGTTCTGAGCAGATGCAAGATTCATAGTGACAGAAGTAATTTTCAGGTTTTCCTCTAATAATATATAGGCAGTAGTAAGCCTGTGGCAAGTCCAAATTGAGTACTGAGCAGCTTTTAAATTGTTTAAGGCATTATCTATTATAAGGAAGTTTATAAAGCTCCATCTCCATTATTTGAGTTTTCATGAGGTCATAATCCACTTGACCCTCGTGGTTTATTTCATCACTATTGTCCCTCAGAGGAATTATAACCTTTACCATTACCACTTGCTAAATATATCAGGAGGTTTTAGTGATATTATCATAAATCACCAAGATCAGCTTTGTTGCTTGTAACATGACTACAGTATGTACTAGGTTTTGATGCAGAGATTGTCAGCCTGATCTAGTTATATTTTTTAAATACACATTAGCACATGCTCACATACATGAATGTGTACGTGATTTCTTTTTGCATTTAAAAATTGCCTTTTCCTGAGGTCATCTGAACTTCCAGTGTAGGCTCTTTAGGCAAAGTTTCTGGGGTCAAACATGAAAAATACAAACTCAATGATATTGAAGTGACTTCAGGTAACGGCATTCTCACAGTTGTTCCTCTTTTCAATTAAATGTATGAGCATTCATTAGAAATCATATTGTAGTGTGATCATCTTGAAAGCAGTTAGTGAGAAGAGCAAAGATATCACAGGTAAGCCAGATACATTACTATGTGGCTTTTTAAAAGGATAAGCTATAGGGAAGTTAATGAAAAGTGAGGATTTTGAATAACCATATACAATTATGGTGCTTTTTACAGTTCAATCTGTTTTCTAGCTCCCATGTCAGCTCCCTCAAAGTTCTTAAAGAGAATTTGCCATAGCCAATGCACAGTTGCAGTACATTGCAGTACTGACCTCAAACACTTTTTGACAAGACATACCTTATTAAACAGTAACTGTGATCCAATCAAGCTACTTCTGGCTTCAAGAAGGATTCACCAGTACTGTAAGTCAGGCTTACTTGCTGGAACTGCTGGGATCTAAAAATTCTTTGTAGCAACACCTGAAAAAGAAGCTTATCTGTCTGCCATGATGTTGTGGGGCAGGTCTTGGCATATGATGCTATTTCTGAGGATGCATGGCAAAACACCTGGCACCAAAAATATCTTATCTGATGAAACCCTGGAAATCTATCTTTGGGGACGTGGAGGAGGAGTTATCTGGTCTTATTCTACAGACCCTTCCACTGTGGCAGATGGGGCAATAGGAGTGCACTTCAGCATCCCCCACCTCTTCACAGGCTTGCATGTCTACAGTGTATTAATTTACATCTGAGCTAGTCACTCTTCAACCTTTATGGTTAGCCAAGAGAAATAAGCCCTTCTAGGATGTAATTCATTTGACCTTCCTTAGACATCTACTTTAGAAAGAGATAAATCACTTCCCCAAGTGTAAATGTTTCTCTGTTGACCACAAAAGGACCAGAGACTGATTAGTTCAGAGGTAGGTGTCTATAACACAGGCTACACACAGTTTTGATATTTGCCTGATATTAGGCAAATCTCAAACAGATTTTTCTACAATGCTCCTTGCACAGTGGCTGTTGAAGTGTTTTACAAAGATTTTTATTTCTATATCATGAGTATATAAAATAACATATTTTTCTCCTTCTTTTACAGTCTTTTATTTTTGAGAAACATTACGTTAGCAGGGCCTGCATGTTGTGTTGGTGTTGGTTATGTTGGTGCTCTGTTCAGAATTGTTTTCAGCTACTTACTGAGAAATTGGCAATTTTTTCACTATTTCACCCTATTGAGTCTTGCCAAATATTTGTCTGATTTAATGTAAAGGTAGAGGAGGGGCACATTTTATACCAAGGAAGTGAATACAACATTAAAAATATCTTTTATCACTGTATGTGACTAGAAAGCAAGGATGAATACACACGCATTTTAGTTTTTATTTGATCACAGAGCGATTTTAAATACTATTAGTAATGAAAGATCTATGGCAGTAAGAGTCACTGTACTGCCAATGAGCCCACTGAGCCCCTGTACAGTACATCTCAGAAAAGGCCCAAGGCTCAGATGTCTATCTCTATGTTCTTGTATTCTAAACAAGCAGTGAATAATGCATTAGTTTTGCTTCCAGCATCCTATTTTGAATATGCTTTAGCCAGAATTATTAGCTTTCATGTAGCGTATATTGCTAACAGAGGTCATGCTCCACGCCCATCCAGTGCTGCCTCCAGAAGTGCCCTGGCACAGCACACAGAAAGGTTTCACTAGAAATTCTTGTTGCTGGTTGTCACCGTGAGGTCCCCCGAGATATCCATATTGCAGGGAAAGTGAAAATGTCCCTGCAAACATCTGCCCCTTTGCCCAGGCACTCCAATGTGTCTGTTGAGCTGGGCTGAGAACATCTGAAGTTGTGTAATGACAAGTAAATTCCTGGGGCTGCCTTTCACTTGGCCAAGGTGAAAAGAGCCTGAAGAGAGCCTTTCTTAAACCCTTAGGTCTTGATGAGGGCCACCAGTGACCCAGTACTGACAGCGGCCCCAGTCATCTGCTGAGTGGAAACTTGTGCGAGAAAGGGGTTGCACAGCGGGGTTCTGGGGTGAGACCGTGCTCTTGGCTGCTGTGAAGCTGTGCCACTCTCCCCTTTGGCCGCCATGGTGGTCTAAAAAGAGAAATAGCTTGCAACAAGTTATGAAGAGAGCATTATTTAGGATAAATGGCATCCTTTGCAGGGGAGTAGGCGTTTACACACACACACACACACACACACACACACACACACACACGTCCCTTAGTTAAGTTTCCACAGCTACCCTTAGTGCAATGCAGCCAGCTGTTAAATCCAAAATAGCAGTGAGTGCGCATCATACGCCCTCTATATTACCATTTGAAAGGGACAGTTCCTTGGGAGGATGGGAATTTGACAGGATATGAATATGTCTGAGACTCTATTAGGCACTAATTCAGCAGAACTGGCTGAATGAGATGAAGAAGCAATGAGGAGGAGAGAATCTCTCCAAATTCGAGCTGATTGGTAATTTTGATGAAAGCCCTTTAGTCTCATTCAGTGATTGTTAATTACCTCTGGAAATTAACGTTTATTTTTCTCTTCAGGAAATGTTCGCCTGCCAATATAGAAAGATTAATTAAATTCTTCCGTGGATGAAGGTGAAAATAGGGTCCTAGTGGTCAGTGCACATTTTGGCTGTGGATGCAGGGATATCCCCTTTTGAAAGGAGCAGTCCAGCTCTTTCCTCTTGAGTTTTCACAGGAAAGTAGTGTGTCCTTGTCCTTCTGAGGTGAGATTGGCCTGTCAGGTCAATACCCAGGAAAGTCTGGGTATTGGAGAACTGTGAAAGATGGGAGAGAAAGGACAGTGATGACTAGGGTTAAACAGCTTGGAAGTAAATTAGGGGAAGCCTCTTGCACCACTAAAGGAGAAAAAACTAATAGTTTGTGACAAAGATATCACTGCTTAAATCAAAGGGAACCCTCAGCTTAGACCCATCTATTCAGAATATCACAAAAGTTAATTGATTCAAAAAAGTAATAACTTGAACTTCCATAAACTATGCCAGTTTCTCCTACCAGTTCTCATTTATTTGATCTTGGCTCAGCCTCAAAAGCTGCTTTTGTCAGCATTAATGATGGCCCTTCCACTGCTCAAGAGTTTATTTCCAATATCCACTATTATGCCGTTCACTCCTGCTGTGCAGAAGAGAAAAAAAAGGAAAGAAAGAGCAAGGCAATGTCCCAGGGAAAGTCCTGTGTGGGGTTGGTGTGGGCATTTGATTGAGTTCTTGATTTAAAGCTATCAAACAAATATCTGGGCATAGTTGTTAAAAATCAGACCTCATGAAAGTAAAGGAATTCTCTGTTTCTCAATCTATTTTTTTCTGATGGGAAGACACTGCATTAAATCTTAATGATAGATTAAATAGATGGAAAGTCACTTGGAAGCCCAGTGGGCAGAGAGATTTCGGGCTGCCTCTGTCAGGCTCGCAGGGAGGAAATGAGGCAGCTGAGAAGAAGTTCAGAGCCAGGAAGGAGGCAGACAGGTCAAACGGACAGGCTTTCCAGAAGCAACTTAGCTGAGAGCAAACAAGCAGCTGCAGTCAATCAAAGCCAGCAGGGCAGCCAGCCCCAGAGCTTGCTCCCAGTTTGCAGCACATGCCAAACCGCCCCATGGGGAGCTGCTCTTGTGTTCCCACCTTCCATGTAGCACCAGGGCAGAGAGTTGGCATCGCCAAGTGATCTTGCCAGGAGTGTGACAGCTGGTTTGGGAGAAGGATGCCAGTCTGCATGCCATCCTTCCCACCTGCAAAAGCTGTGGGAAGCTTTTGCCCCACACCTCTGTCCTTGTGCAAGGTTCATCTGGGCGCTGGACTGCAGACCTCAAAAAGGAGGTGTCCAGGAAAACCAGGAATTTTAGGTCTAGTCCTGGTCTCAGGTGGGAGTATTCTTCACACATTTTCCAGGATCAGCAACAGACCAATGCAGCAATGAAAAATGCAACCCTTGCTGACCTGACTTGCTTTGATCAGAGGGAATTCTGCTTGACAGAGGCATGGAATACCATCCTGTAGGTTTATTCAGCAGCATTGAAGGGTTACACTTTGAAGACTCTGTCATGGGTGAAAGTCAAGTCCATTTTGACTCTGGACTGTTCCCAGTACAAACTTAAGAGGAAATAATATCTTGGCCTGTTGGTAAATCTCACACAGGTTACAGATTTCACTGCTAGTCTCCTTTACAGTGTGTTTTGAGATCAATATGGGAAAGCACAGCAAGACACCAGTATTTGTTACATTTTGCATAAGCTATAATGTAAGAGGTTGCTACCAGCCAATGGTGGCATCTTTTGGGTGCAATAAATTTGGAGATTAGTAAGGGAATGAGTAGGAGAAAAGCACTGCAAATTTTGAAGACAGGCATCAAGAAGCAAGTGATACAAACACAGAAGATGAGATGGAAAAGAGTAAGCATCTCACATTGGATTCATCTATTCAGTGGCCAGTCTGAAAAACAAAGAAAAAGAAGAGATTCTTCTATATGGTCTAGCCAGCCTAGAATCTTTTTATAGCTTTTAAATAATGTCACACATGGAACAAATATATAATTTCTAAAGAAAAACACGGAAAGTCTCTGTTATGTTCTTATGAATGCTTTCTATTTCTTTCCAAGCTAAATCTGTTTACCAAGTTGGACTCAATTCTGCAAGTTGCTTCTTCAAAACTACATTTCTTGACAAATTTGTTGTTTGCCAAAAGCATTCTCCAAGTTTTAATTAAAAAAAACCCCAAACCAAACAACTAAAATTCAATGGATTGGAAAGAGTCCAGTAGGCTTTGGTTCAGTCCTTGTAAAGCAGCAAATAAACATTTTCTGCATGCTTTAGTAGAGCATATGACTTTTCAGTCTTCCACAGTCTCTGTGTAGAATAAGGGAGCTAAACACATGGAGGAGTAAGTAGTTAGATTTTTTTCATCTTCAGTTAAGAGGCCAAGGAAAATCTCCTTCAGCCTCTGGCATAGACATCAGGTTGCCATGATTATAGTCACAAAAACTTTTTCATCTTCTATGCTACAGAAATCCAAATGTCCCAAATGATATTAAAAGGTAAGTAAATAACTCCATGTACAAAAGAAATGAATGATCAGAAGTGAAATAGAGAAAACTGAGGCTACCTGAAGTAATTCTCTCCTATTTGAACTTGCTTTTATCTTGCCTGTCTTCATCTAATCGTATTATAGCAGATAGGAACATAGAGGTGCTATGATAACAGCTCTCATGGCCAGTGTGGTTTTCAGGCTGATGAAGCTAAAAAGAAGTGTTTGAAGTCTAATGGCAAGCTAGAGAGAAAACATGTATTAGACATGTTAGATGAGCAGTGTATCCAGTTCCTAAAAAATATTGGTTTCAATGTTGTCTTCTGAGACAGAACGAAAGATACAGTGATACAGACATCTATACATATGATGGAAAGAAAGATATAGACGTGTTTATATGTAAGTTGATGCTAGCGCTGGAAAAACTGTTCAGAACAGAGTCAGAGAGGCATATGCATGTTTTTACATGTTCTTCTTGCTGCAACTTTCTTTTTCCTGTGCAGAAGTGTCCTGCTTTTGCAATATTAACTGCTCATCTTAAAACAGTTGCCACACTCTCTTCCTACAAAGCTCAGGGAGCATTGGCCCTCTCTGGCTGTTGGGATTTTGTGACAGCTCCTACAAGAGCAGCTGGAGCATGAGTAATATTTGGAGCCTGGCACCCCATGTCATTGTGATTCCACAAGACATTATTTTCTGATGCAAACACACCCTGACCTCCAGAGCACTCAATATATCAAATGTGTAATGTATGCAGAAACAATCCCAATAAGGAAGGAGATAAATAAATTTGTTATGATTTTAATGATATGCATTTTAAATGTCACTTTTGCTGAACAATTAGGGTCTGAAGAGAGTGACCTTTGCACAGTGCTTAAATTGTCCTGAGGCATGGTACTCCTCCTTGCATTTATTACTGCCTTGCATGATGAAGTGTAGGTGGTATAAAATAAGTCTGTCATTTGTGGTAGGTACCTTTCTGGCTGAGATACACAATAAAAGCAAGATGGTGCAAACTTTTTGCCACAGGAATGCCATGTGAAAAGCAAGGGTTATTGAGATGCATTGCACATGTGTGCCCTTTGACATGCACATGCACAGATGTGGGATGGGGGGTCACTGTCTGAAGAGCAAAGGAGACCAAACCACTTGCCCAAAATGTGGCAGTATGCCCTTCCCCTTGCTTGCCAGGTGAGCAGTGTGGTCTCTAGCCAAGCCTGGTGAGAGGGACCATGTTGTCCATCCCGGCATGGGAACATCATCTTTTCCTCACTCATCCCTGCCGCTGGATTCTGCTAAAAGCCCAACAGCTTCCAGAGGGTGCAGCACACCATCTATTCTCAGGCATACCCACCCTCTGAATCATGTTTGAGATATTTTATCTTCTAACTGGAGCCAAGAAGAGAGGTTTTAACTTGTTAGATGTAGGCCCACTGGCCTCTCGTTACCAACAGCAGTCTCAAAGGCTGTGTGTTAGGCAGAGGCGTGACTCCCAAGGTAAGGCAGTCCCTCTGTGGTAGCTACCACTGCAAAGGGGAAGCAAAGCCATAGACAGTCCCCTTCCAACTCCTGTGTATCTGCTGGTAGTGTGGACAGTTCAAGTATGGGAAGTACCTACACCTTAGGTCTAAGGCTATAAAGCATTAGTTTTACAGCCGAGGCATTTTAGTATGTGGCAAAATGCAATTGCAAGTAGGAACTATTAAAATACAGGACTCTGTTTTGGCAAGGAAGAATATTGCAATAATGTAGTAGCGGGCAAGGTCTACCTTCCAACTGCGCCTTTGTAAGCGCTGCCATAAGTACTGGACATTGTGTGGCATCTGTTGGTTCATAAACAGGGTGATGCATCACCAGAATAAGCAGTAGCTTCTACAGAGCCATTTTTGTCTCTCCTCTTCGATGTTTTCCCTTCAATATTTGTAAGAAGTTGGTATTTATAAAAGCTGCACTTCTGGTGGAGATTGCCAGAGTTGCCTACTGGTCTGAGAGGAGGGGGGAAAGGTGGCAAGAGGATTGATGATTCTGCTGCATTGAGGAAGTCCCTTTCCAAGCTGGAAGGCCAGCCCTGGTAAGGGATATTCAGAAAAACTCCATATCTAATCCATTCTTGGTTTTATTGCTAGCAAGGCTGTCAAGCATTGGGCAGATGGCTAATATTTTCTTTCACTATCAGGCTCTGTTGGATTCAGACCAATGATGTAAATATAAACAGCCCTGGCTCTCAGTCACCAAAGCCTCCTGCCACCAGCCCTCCCAGGGAGATGTTATTTAAATGAACTAGGGAAGTGGGCATGACTGAGTAAAACAAACCAATTTGCCACACAAACTGGAAAGCTGATCTCTTGAACCGAGTACTCAATTTTGCTGTCACTAGCTCACAACCGAGGGGATTTAGTTCTGTGTTTACTATATGCCTGGTGCTCGGTGGCTTTGCAGGGCAGGAGAGGTGTTGGAGTATTTGGGATAGTGTGTGTTTTAGGCCATCTGGCATGTTTGAACCACATATGGAGCTCCTGCAACATTGAATGATTGGAACCCAAACCTGGTGGTCTGCCCAAGTCTATCTGTATTCCCATGTTGTGAGTCCATCTCTGGGGCTGATTCCATTGAGTCCAGGGAAAATTCAAATAATTGATTAACAGCTTCATAGTGCTTTGTGCCACTTCTTTCCAGTGTGCCCATATGTGTGATTTGCTGCCATCAGTTTTGCACTGTCCTCCCATTCCCAGGCTCTGATGCATTCACTATGCTACCATGGGGTGTTAAAACCTGATACAGACCAGGTAAGGATACATGTAGGAAGGTGCCTAACACTGCTTCCCCATGACTAAGCATTCCCCCATGAGGAAGAATCACTCATGGGACACTATAATTCACATCCTCTTTTACCTGTCCTGCCCACGTGGTGTTAGGAGGAGAGGGACTGATCTTACCGCTGTCACAAAGCCGTTGTGGAGAAGCACTCATGACTACACAGCAGCTGAGGATCCCATCATCCCATCCTGGACAGGGCATTTTCAATGCAACACCCATCCTCCTGCCTCTTATCATGCTCCTCCACATCCTCATGACTTATCTTTCCTGAGCAGCAGCAGCATCAGTAGCAAGCTTGATCCTTTTCAGTTTGCTCTTGTTATGGCAATGCCGATGCCATTGGGGCCCACAAGGCATTGGGAGGCCATGTCAGGAACTCTTTTCTGTATTTTTTTCTGGTCACAGCATAGAAAAGGGGAATATAACAGAGTAGATGATGAATGCTTCAAGTCCAAAAATTGTTACTTTCCAGGCTTAACTGTTAAAAACCTCAGCTTCTGGAAAATCTCCTGTCTAAGAGTGGAGAGACCTCTTGGCATCTTCATTCCCAGCTGGAAGGGAGACCTTAAATCAGAGAATTATGTAGCGTTAATAGGAGAAATAGCTCATCTAATCTCCAGCATCATGTTGCCTCTGGAACATTTGTAGGTATGCAGCAGTCCTATGTATCATTGGAGAGGTACTTAGTTTTTATCTCTTTCAACAGCATTTTTGCTTGCTTGTTTACAAAGTCGCATGTCTGAGTTCTTTTCTTTTGGATTTTTTGGTTGATTTGCTATACCAAATATAAGTGCATAGAGATGGAATGTTGTTGGCATTATTCTGCCTCTTGCTACATCTTGAATGCATGTGCACCTGTTGTAGAGCAGTGGCTTCAGGCAGGGAGGGAAAAAAGAAAAAAGAAAGAGAACTTCTACAGATTTCTGGATCATGTATTAAAAATGATTCTGAAATATTATCATGGATTACTTTAATTCTGCCATAGACTGTATTTCAATGATCACTGAAAAGGAAAAGGAATAGTTCATAAGGTATAAATGATCAGGGAGACTGATAAAAAAGGAAGTATGCAAATTATATATAGAGATATTCAATACTCTCCTTTAAAATATTGAGTATGGAAAGGGAGTCTGGTCTGTAAGGGGCTGGTTTTAATCTCGTGTTTTACATTTACAGTGTTCCACAGAATATCTGGAATTCAGCCTATGCTGCCTTTGAAAGGTAAAATAAATACAGGCAAAATAAATAGAGTGAATGCAATTCAACATGGCTAACTTGTATCTAGACTTCTGAGAGCCTGGTATTTGCTTTGTTTTTTAGTCAGAAATTTCTACACGCGTAGGCTTTTTTAATACAAAAAATAAGCCAGACAGAAAATTCTTCTTTCCCCCTCTGGTGATTTTTCTCAACCACTTGTGCTTTCACTGTGCTGCTGGAGTAGCTGGGAGACAATTGGAGGTTATTTTTAGACTGACTCACTCTGTAAAACTGACATTTGTAGGTTAGGCGTACCAGTTGCTGACTGCTCCTTCTTCTGCATCTTCCTTAAATATTCCCCTTCTAAACAGTTGGACAACCCCCTTCCTCCTTCCCCAGTCTTTCCCCATAAGTTTCAAAGCACTAAACCCACGTTCTGTCTGTCAACATTTTCTGTCTAGCTGAGTTAAAAGCATCATTTGAGAGGCACAGGCAGCTCATGTCCTCTCAGGCAGCTGGAAAAACCCAACTCGGTGCAGTGCTTCTGCACCTCAAATCTGCTCCTAATGGCGCACAACATGCTCAGCATCCCTCTAAAGCACTGAGGAGAATCAGCACCTGGGCCATGCTGCAGGGTCAGATTCACATTCCAAGGGTCCCCATAAGGTGCACCTCAGCACATCCTCTCTGCTTGCAATCTTCTCTGAGAAAATGGGCACCAAGAGGAATTTGGCTGCCCGCAGCCTACGCACCCCGGAGGAGGGGGTGCCCAGGAGCACCATGAGATGTGGCCTGCATTTCTTGGGCTCGCCTCTTGACATCCATGCCCACTGAAGGTGGAGAAAATGAGATATGTTCAAAAGTAAAATTGCTGGTGAGTCCTGCCTCTGCGGAATTGTTCGAATGTGGGCGTGCAAGCGTTCCTGGTGAGAGCCATTGCAAAAGAGGGAGGAACACATGGCATCCCACAGGCAGCATCCCATGGGAGCTAGGGTGCAAACCCCTGGGATGGATCTGGCCACTAGTTCAGGGAGCTGGAGATGTCCTGGTGTATAAAAGGTACTCTGCACTACAGTTATTCACTGGTCTTAAGCCTGAGCATTTAGCAGCTTGGCAAATTTAAATCACTGAGCTTTCAACCCTGAACTCTTTCAATCTGCTGGAGTTTACAGAAAAAAAAAAAAGTTTCTAAGCCCAAGGAGGAAAGACGGTTAGTAAAATCAGAATTCAGCGAGAGATTAGATTATGAAACTGCCATTAATTTACTCTATATTATAATCTCAAACCCTTCTAATATATTTGGCATGCAGCAGTAGAAACATTATTTTCCACTTAAATTAAGGCTGCACAGAAATCCTTTTTCCAGTAAACCTCTTTCTTTTCCTGATGCTTTTTGTTTTTTAATGAATATCTTCATGCAAATTGCAGATTAAATAAATCCAAGCACATAATCTTTTCAGAAAAAATCTGTTTTTTTCAGCAGAGCCCTCATGTGGGCCTCATGCCAGGTAAACTCTAGTGTGCAGTCTAGTGAAATCCATCCTCAGCCACCCTGTGAAGTCAGAGCTCTGCTGTTGTGCTGAGTGCAATGCTCGTACTGGGGTTTACAAGCACAGAGGTGACCATGGACCTGCATAGTGCTAATGCCAAGTTGCCAGGACCATATCACCCTTTTCTGCCCTGATGGTGCATATTCCCACCATGGTCCATTCAGGAAAACCCCAAAATCTACTTCCAAAGAGCTGGGTGGGGGGAGACAAAACACATCGCTGCTGGATCTGCACCTCCTTCCACGTAACCCAACTACACGAGGTGGCTGGGAAACACTTGGCTGATCCTTTACACCAGCATCACTCATATGTAACACAGAACTGGATTGGATTGCTTTACCAGAAATAAGTGCTATTCTCATCTCATTAAAGAGGGAAGCTGGAGCATGTCTGGGGGACCAGAACAGTTTAGGCATTATTGAGGTTTAACTAGTCTTTGGAGGGAGGCATGGCTGAGTGGGGTGACCAAATAGAAGAACAGACAACAACCTAAAGGAAAACAAAAAAACCCCACCAGATGCTTATTTTCTTAGCTCTGTACCTTCTCCTGGAATGAGGTCAAGTGAAAATGTAATTAGACTTTCTCTGTTGTAACAGGCTTTCGAAAGCCCCAGCAATGTCGTGCTCTTGGTTGACGTAGGAGAGCACAATGAGGGAAGCAGTGCATCACCCAGGTCGGTCAGTGTGTCTTGGTTCATACTTGTAGAAGGCCCAAGTTGTTGTACCTCTACCATTTTGGAAATATTCTATCTCAGGAAGTAGCACTATGCTGAAGTCTGGGAGCATCTCCTGCTCTTGTGTGCACTGGAGGGGAAACTTGAGCCCAGCAGTGGGAGATGTGCTGTCTCTGTTCATTTCTCCAGCAGTAAGCAGGATTTTGCCTATATTTAATAAAAGTACACCTGTTATTTTATTTCCCAGAAGTGTTCTCTGTGATGCTACAGAACCCGTGAGAGCACAAAAGCTTCCTCTCCCTACAATAGCAAAATAATATCATGAAGGTCATGTTGGTAGGGTCCCTCTCACTCATCACTACCTCCAGCTGAGCAGAAACAAACCTCCTGAAAATTCAGATCCTAAAAGCAGCTAAATGAAAATCAAAAGCAGAAATTAAGAAGGAAGGAAATGTGTTAACTAGTTAATTAACTGATTGATGTTACTTTGTTGTTTCTTACCCCACAGTCGGCATCAGTTCAGTGAAATGTGCTTTCAAGAGAAATGATGCTAATTAAGTACATGACAGAGTAGCCCAGGTAATAATTAGCAAGGGATAAAGTGACCATTGGCTGGGAATTTTTTTGTCAGGCCTGCAGCTAGTGAATATATTTGTTTGTCTTCCCAAACCTTGGGCTACCTAAAAAGATCTTCACTAAATGTAACGTCCAGATCCCCTCTGGCTTAAAAAGCAGCAGAAATCCAAGATACAACCAGCATTCATTTTCTATTATGCAAATATAACTTCACAGTATGACACATCTGTAAAGCTTCATTTGGTTTCCCCCTGGCACAGTAAGCATCTGCAGCTTTAATGTCTTTGATATACTGTTTTTGATTAGATTAAAGATGATATTTATAGTAATTTCAGTAATGTCATTAGCTGTCACTGGAGTATCCTCCAACATTTTGTTTCCTCCATATGTTTTGCAGAAGGGATAATGAAATTTGACTGTCCTGCAGCTTGGGTATAATAGTCTTGTTTGGGAGCAGGGTTACATGGGATCAGGAACTACTCTTCAAGTGAAAACAGCGGCAGTTTGTGGGCTCTGTAAACTGCGCATGACAGGCTTGCCCCCTGCACCACCACCGTGTCCTTCCCTCTTCATCCCTCCACAGACAAGCTCCTCTTCACCGTCGGTTGGCTGAAAATGGGTTGCTTGTCTGTGGGGTCAGGTCAGGAGGGACGGATGGAAGGACGGACAGAAGGCAGGGTAAAACAAAGACTGCCTGCGTATCACCATTATATTTAGCAGAGAGGAAAATCCTGGGGAATATGATGACAAGCAATAAATACCTTCAGTTTAACAGTTTAAACAAAGGTGGGGAATTATTTATAGTAAGACAGAGAGTGTTGGCCAAAGGTCAAGGAAAGGAAAACTTTGTTTAGACCTTTTCTGGGAGTGGGAAGTAACTGGCATGTAGCACAGTGAGGGGCTCAAGACGAGAGAGGCCAAGGCACTTGTCTGTGACCGTGCAAGATGAGTAAGACCATGGGTTGGGGTTACATGGTGATAGTCCTGAGAGTGGGAGAGAGAAGCTGGGCACACAACCAAGAGATTTCCTCTTCCTTCTCTGACCCTGAGCCTCATTCTGCAAAGCACAGATGCAACTCTCCAGTGACACTCCCACATAACTCTGTAGTTATTTGTGGGATTAAACACTTCAATTTTGGGATTGTTCTCTTCACTCTCTTAAAGTCTCAAATATGCCATGTTACTTGAAAGAGTAAGTGTAGCGCTGGCATTTATAGTGGGCAGTGGGCACACAGGAGTTAAATTATTATTGCAGAATTCAATGTATAAATATTAGCTCCCCCAAGAGTTGATGAGTGAAAGTATATGTGCAAGTGACTTTGTTTAATAAAAAATTGATTGACTTTGCATTGATCTTTCAGATTAATTTTGCAGAAAAAAAGATAAATAAAAACCACCACAAATATAGCCCAAGAGAATTTAGAGGGACCAAAAAAAAACCCCATGAAGGATGTACAGATAAGTTGGAGTATTGCACTTAGCAGTGCATTCCCAACTTGTGCATGCTGAAGATCTGACCCCGTGTAACACGGCTGTAAGCGGAGATGGGTCTGGCCCTGATGGGGAGCGATGTGGAGAAAGTGAGGGAGAGAGCTCTCACTAGTCTCTGGAGCACCCCTGCTGGGAGCAGATGGGGAACACACAGCCCAGTGGCCTTCCCGGGTGGGGCTGGATGTGATGGAATGTCAGATTGATAGTGGACCAGTGGATCTGGGCATGGCCTCCTGAGTGTTCCCAGGGTGATGTCACCTTGATCAGTTTAGCACTGAAAAAAGAGAGACATCATAATTCAGAACTTGCTGTGCCCCACAGTTTAAGGTGAATTTTCCCCCTAACATGAACCGATGAAATCTGTGCTAGTTTAAATGGGCATGGCATGAGCACATCGCAAGGGGATATCAACCACCGTGGTGGATCCAAACCTTGTATTCAGCTAGTGTGCTGCTCTGAACTAAGAGCAATACTCTGGTCATAATAACTTTGTTTTTGACCTTTTTACCCAAAGAGGAGAAGCTTGCCAGGGGACTGTAACACAGGTTCTTCAAGCCAATTGACTTTCTCTGGCTTCATACTAGCTTAAGCTGAAAGCAAATGATTGTCTGATCGGTCTAATCACAGCTAGTAAGTCCTTTCAAGCAGCAGTTCCCTTGGGAACAGCATATATTTTGCAATCAAACTGTATTTCACCACTAGATCTCTATACAAAGGTAAATAGGGCAACCAGCCTTTTTTTTTTTTTCCAAATGCATTTTGCATTTATGACAATGAAAATGTCATTTGAAAATGCAAAATCGAAATCTTGCTTGGAAACTGTCAAATACAGTTGTTTACATTTCTGAAAATTAATCCTTCCTTCCAAATTCTGGTTCAAAAGATATGCAAATCATGCTTATGTATTTTCGCATGTAGCCATAGACAAATGAAATATATTCATATCAGTATATTTGAAGATACACTCATATTTTGCATACAGCCATTACATTAACTTTGTGAATATTTTCATTTATCACCAGAGCCAATTTGTAGGAACTATAGTAATCCATCTGTTTATCTGAGATGTGTGTGTACATCTGTAGCTCTGTCTCCTTTGCTGTTGACTTCCCCCTTGCACTTACTCTTTTAAACTTCCCAGACACTTTCTACGCCGTCTTTTATTCATTTTTACCACTGAAATACCCATCCCACGTTCATTCATGTCTGGTTTACCCTAGTTCAGGACTTCATTTAACTGGCTCCCTCACCTCTACCCCGAGCAAGCCCCCTCCTTCAGCAGGCTCAACCTGGGCGGTGCAGGGCTCTCAGCTGAGGGCTGGCCCAACACAGCTCAGAAGATGTGTCCACTTCTGATCAGCCCATGGCTACCCCACATCCTCCTGCATTTCCACCACACAGGGATACCATGAGCTCCTCACACTGAACATTAGGGGTTTGAAAGGAGAAATGTTGATTGTTTTCAGACCCTTCTCCATTCTGATTAACGTCTCATATGGAAGAAGTTTATGTAAAGCTGATGTTCACAGGCTCTGCATTATGCAATATCATTCTCTGCTAAACAATTCTTGTCAACACCTTTAGTCTGTTTCTTTGTTGGACTCTTGGTGAAAATTGTTGGAACTCATGTTCCCTCTTCCATTATTTATAATATACTAAGTTACAAGTGACAACTAACCAAAACATTTCTTGGTAGATCTTTTAATTTTCTGTATATTTTAAGCATGAAGTTTGCTCTTTTTAAAGCAGAGGATGCTTAGCCTAACAATCTTGAAATGTAATTAAAACACAAAATAAGAAAATTTTATAGCTGTCCTCCAGATGTTCTGAAGATTTCTTGTAAGGTAAAATAGATGTAATCTGTTTCTGATGTCCTCACAGCTTTCTACAAAGTTCACCCTCTCAAGCTGCCAGAATTTACTGTCTGCTGAATATTTTTGGGAAGAATAAGGAGATGATCCTTTTAACCTCATCTGTTACAGCCAACAGAGGTTATGAGCCAATGTCCAAGCCACACGAGATGTTCCCATCTGCATAAGCTTTGTCTGCTATCAGCCACCCTCATCTTCTCGCCCCTCATCATGCTCCTCATTAGCTTGTGTCATGGACTGATTTATGACCACCTCTTCAGCAAGAATAACCCACATCTCTCCACCCTGTTAGGCAGCCTGTGGTGCCCGAGGAATACCCAGACTGAACTCCCGGGCAGAGCCCTGTCACCTGCCATCAACTTCTGTCTTCTTTTGAGATTGTATTGTGCCTCCTTCACAGCCCTTTGAGCAGCAGGGCAGTACTGGCTGCCTGCCCTCAACCTTCTCAGCAGACTCACTAGAGCGCCACAGTTTCAGGGTTACCCTTTATTCCATCCCAACGGCATAAACCAAGCCTTTTAGGCAGAATCAGTTGCTTATGCCAGTGCAGGTCTGGTGCTTCCACCCAGCCTGCTCACTGAAGAAACACAGAATTGTTGAGTCAATGGTTTGGGTTGGACCTTAAAGATCATCTAGTTCCAAACCCCCTGCCAAGGACAAGAACACCTTCCATGCACAGAGACACCTTCCACTAGACCAGGTTGCCCAGAGCCCCATCCAATCTGGCCTCGAACACTTCCAAGGATGGGACATCCACTGCTTCTCTGGGCAACCTGTTCCATTGCCTCACCACTCCCACAAAGTAGCAGAGGACTTTTACAACCTGCATCATAACAAGAAAACTTGCCATGGCCAGTCTCAGCCCCAGCTTGTGCATACTCCGTTGTCTCTACCAGAGCTGCTCAGGAACCAGGATTTTACCATTCAGGAATTTGCAGCACAGGGGGAAGGAGCAACCCTGATCCCTAGCGGGGAGAGCCACATCCGGCAGTGTCCCAGGAAATCCAGAACCCCTCCAAAATAAATTGCAGAGCTGCCAAGACATCATGTTGTGGTGTGTTTAATTTTGTTTTTGTTTTCACTCACACACGAAAGGGTGCATGAAAACACCAACAAAAACCCCATGAAAATGGCATGAGATGGAATTGAATGGAGATGGAAGATTTCAATATTTTTTCATCTGCCAACATTGGTATCAACATCACCCCACAAAATATTTAGCTGAAACTACGTTTAGCCACAGAACTCGTTGATCTAAAGGATATTTTGTATGTTTTCCCCCAGCTATTAGTTTGGTTTTGCTTCTTTATCTGAGTCCCGAAGAGCATGTATGTGTTTGCGATTGTAATGATTTTGGTATGAGCTCCTCATCTGCATGATGCGGCTGGCAAATGAGCGACTCAGTTTGCACCTCGTGGTCTACACAGGATGCCGCTGTGACAGGACTGCCAGGATGGGCTCAGTGCCGCTGGCTCCGTGTGTGCTGACTGAACCCCCCGCCTCCAAGCCCCGTTTCAGAACATCGCCTCCAAATCCCCCGCGCTGCAAAAGCCCGGGGGACCTGCAGGCTTCCCTGGTAATCTCCCGATCGTCCAAAATCACACTTCGGGAGGGGGGGGGAGCGGGGGCTGTGTTGCAGCAAACCGCATGTGCCTGTGCCGGCTAATTCCTCTTTGCTTGGGCATCCTCACCTGCAAATTGAGGAATAACAACACACTGCGGAGGGGCAGTAGGGTAAGGATTAACTGCGATGCCACTTCGAAGTGCTATATACATGCCAAATATTATAATCATCCTAAATGTGAGGCTGGGATAATCCATGTATTTTGGCAGCCCCGGAATCCTATTTTATTTCATCTGTTTTAATTAATAAATTTAATTTCACATTATTAGGGAAAACGAGGATAAAAAAATGGAGCCTGCATATGCTTTATTACAAATTATTGTTATCAGCTGCCCCGCAGGACTCCAGTCAGCACTAAATATGAACAATGGTTAAATTACAGGGGTCAGGGAATGAGCACAATCAAAATGCAAACACTTTTCTTCCACGCGAGATGGGTAGGAAAAAAAAAGAGGAAGAATCCTTGGAACCTCCTTGGAGCCACTAGGACCGCATAGAAGCATACCAAGTAAACTGTAAAACTGATTACTGGGCTCAAAAAGGCTAACATGCAATTTGTGTTCTTTTTATGTAGATTAAATGCATTCACTGCAGCTCATAGAGCTTAGATACTCAGCAGGGATTCGGAGGGCTGGGTATCAGTCAACCACAGCCAGCCACTAAACCACAGGGCAAAATCTGCTATTGTACATTAGAATAGTCACTTAATCTATCTTAATGGGTGAATACCCCATGGGACAAATGTATATTAAAATCAGAAAGTTAGTTGTAATGTTTGAGGAAAGCGATAATTATTTTTTTTGAGATAACACTGCGAAACATTATTAATGAGTCTGAAATCTTCTTGAACATCTTTGTGTTTAGTCCTTGAAAATGCAACTGCCCAGCAGCCCAGGTCTATGGACTGGGAGGAAACCCAAAGGCATGAGACACTCACCATAAGGCCTGGAATAAACCAGGGAGGAATCAAGCAGGATTTCCTTTGGCTAGCTGAAGGAAATGCTGTCTGATGGGTTTCTGTTGAGAACATAAAACATGCCAAACACAGAAAGCTGTAGACACGAATACCAGAATATAGGTGCTGTTAACAACTGTAGAGCCACCTATCAGGGAAATCACCCCAATAAAGGTAATTTATTAATTTTTTTATTTGGCAGGGGCCACTGCAAGGCCATTCCCCATCTGCAGCAGGGCAGAGGAAGCCCAACTTTTTGCCTGCCTTCTTTTAAGGACTCAGGGTTATTGGAAACTGAGAAGCAATAACAAAACCTAATCCTCTGCTTGAAAATATCCCTATTTATTCCTATTTATTTTGCTTGTTTCTGAGCTCTCCTTGGCTCCTTCTACCTTACATTCCCCCTGAAGAAGAGTTTCTCCTATATATTTATATCCTATTTAGAGTTAATTGGGACTGCCTGCCATCGTGGCTCAGAAATAATTACTTTGCAATAATTAGTCTTAAATCAGGATTTTTACACCTGTGCTGAGGATGACTGATCAAAAGGTTGGCATTCCCACGTGTGGACCCTGAAATGGTGCTATAGGCAAGGATCCCAATCTCTGTGTACAGCATGTGTGGGTACAGTTGGAGGGGGGAGATGCTTTGACAGTCATACATCAACATTATTTTGGAAAATACTTGGTGAAAAACCCTCCTAAACCCTACAATGCCTATTTCACCTCAACTGAAGATGGGATGAGATCTTCATCAGCTGTCTCCACTGCCTGTTTACCAGCTTCACACAGATGATGCTGCAAGAGAGCCATTCTTGGGCAAGAACTGCCTCGTGGTAGACCCGTCCTCCAGAAGCACAATGTGAGTTGATTGGTCTGTGCACTAGAAGTGACACTGTGGGATTTGGGAGATGCACTGGGAGCTGATGTCATTTCCTGAGGCATCCTGAATGTTAATCAAACATTTGCGGTAGTCTCCAAAAATGTATTCCTGCTGGCGGGAATGAGGACCCTGGTAGGGGTGCAGCATTTGACCGTACAGGAAAACTGGATGATCTTGAATGCCAGAGTAACAGAAAGCAAATGACATTCAATAGTACTGAATGTCGGGTCTTGCTTTCAGGAGCTCGACAAGCACTGCTGACATAAGCTGGAGCCTCCTGTGTCAGAAACTACACACAGGGCACAAGACTGGAAGGTTCCATCAGGCACAGGATGGCTCTGTGTCACCAGTATGAAGTGCTAATGCTGTTGCAAGAGGAGGGAGGAAAGGTGTTTCCAGAGGAGCTGGGAAAATAGCAATGCTGCTGTCCCCTGTGTAGGTGAGACATATTCCAGGTGATGCTGCACAGTTCTGGTTATACGTTCCTGTGGAGAAGTTTTTATCTCTGCACTACCTTCTCATGATTTCTCCTTAGAACTTTGTATGTCTTAGTCAGGAGCACACAGCACAAAAATCTGCTCTTTTCACTCAGCTCCCCCAAATGTGTACACAAATACAAACACAATCACACACTCACACACTCTTCAAGGCACCCCTAGGTGTGATACAGGGACTAGGAACTGAAGCACCTCAGGCCACTTGCAATGCATGGATAAGGGATATCTTTGTGCAGCTTTCAAACTTCTCTGTGATTCAGGAACCTGACATCAATAAGCTGATGCACAGGTCGGTCTGCTTTGGCACGTAGGGTGCCAGCCAGGATGGATCAAGTGCGAGGGCAGATGCCAGCAGAGGACCAGCCAGGACATACATAGTCCTACTGCAAGCCAGTCCTGCTGGCTTCTGGTAGCAAAGGCAAATGCTGCCTGCAGTGCTGGCACCTAACCAGATGGGATGGTGGGAAGGAAATGGGGTCTGGCCCAGTGTGTTGGGAGGCGTGGAGGACTGAGTCCCCTTCATGCTCTGCAACCAAGCAAACACTTCATTCCTGCCACTTCACTGTGATTTGCATGGCAGATCGGAAGGACAAATTTCTCCATGGATGATTTATCCCTCACACCTCAGCAAGCATATTTCATAAGGTAAAGGATTTTTTCAGTGCCTCAGCAATCTCCCTTGCTAGTCTTACCAAAAGCAGGAAGCCCAGGGTCATGCTGGTTGGCCTTATCTTCACTCACTGTGCCTCTGCACATCTGGTTGTACTCCAGGACACACAGACATGGCTGAGATTGTCAGTCCCTGGGATGATTTTTCTTGTCTCTGAGAAAGGATTTGTTTACCATTTATTTTTCTGCTGCTTAATTCTGTGTTTTCTTTAGGTGAAATACTAATGCAGAGCTGCCATAGTCCTTGTTTTCTGTGACAATCTGTTGCCTATGTGCCATGTGAAAAGCAGATTTCTGTTTTGATAATTACAGGTTGCCTATAGACTGCATGGCAGGGACTACATGTTTCTTTCATTCAAACTACCCTGTTTTCAATATAGCCTCACAATCTTTTTCACCTGTTGGTCTTGACCTTTCACAAGCAATGAGCAAACCACTAACAGTTGAAAAGTCTGATTTCCTCCTTGCTTCTCTAAGGTCATCAAATTGCATACATCACATATCAGCTGCATCTGTTTTGCCATTTAATTTTTTCAATAACTATATCACACATGGACGTTAAGCATGAACATCTGCTTCAGTGCAAGAGCTTCAAGACCAGTCAAAGTCATTGTTATAATTTCACCTTAGAAACTTGTAAAGTCTGCATCTTCCATTCTACTGGGAAATAGGCATCACTGTAATCTATGTTTAACAACCCGCTGCTTAACCCATTGCTGCACACCACTGTGTCATGAAAAATATACTGGGATTCTCAGACTATAACAATTTTTCTACCTATGATGTTGAAGAAGGGAAAAATCCGAAACTCATTAGAGTTTAGGTGATTTTCAAAAACTCAGCCATTTTGCAGGAGGTACTGAGTTTTTAAGTCCATTTTTGGAAACCTAATAAAGCTGGCCTTTCTATTATACCATTCAAGTATTAAACACACTTTAAGTGAGGGATTTTCTTCTGCATATGAAATTTATCTTCCAGACATCACTTATTTTGGTACCATAACTGGAAGATGAAATGATAAAAGATACTAAATTACATAGTCTGAGATTTCTTGGCTAACGTCTTTATTTTAAAAGCCAATATACACAGTGGTATTTACAGCTCTTGCCTGGAGAGTGGCTTATCATAGTTTTCTTTTATTAAAGATGTTTGAAGTATATCTCACCCCTCTCCAAGGACAAAGAAGTCCCCAGCACTAAGGAAATCACATGGCCCCAGTTCTCTTAGATCCATACCAGGGAAAAAAACTCCAAATGCCCATCCTGGTGCTAGCTCAACCATGACCTCAGGTCACAGCCATCATCACGCTGTCACAGAATCATGGAACTGTAGAATCATTTAGGTCAGAAAAGACATCAAGTTCATCAAGTCCATCCCTTAACCCAGCACTGCGAAGTCCACCACTAAACCATGTCCCTAATTGCCACATCTACACATCCTTTAATTATCTCCAGGGACCGTGACTCAACCACTTCCATGGACAGCCTGTTCCAATACTTGAAAACCCTTTCCCTAGAGAATTTTTCCTAATTTCCAATCTAAACCTCGTCTGATGCAACTCAAGGCCATTTCCTCTCAACCTATCACTTGTTACCTGGGAGAAGAGACAGACTCTCATCTTGTTACAACCTCTTTTCAGGTAGTTGTAGAGGTTGATAAGACTCTTCTTCTCCAGCTCCCTGAGCCACTCCACTTAACCTGTGCTCCAGACCCTTCCCCAGCTCCTTTGCCCTTCTATGGACATGCTCCAGCACCTCAATGTCTTTCTTGAAGTGAGGGGCCAAAACTGAACATTGTACTTGAGCTGCAGCCTCATCAGTGCTGAGTTTAGGGGGAGAATCACTGCCCTGATCCTGATGGCCACAGTATTTCTGACACAAGCCAGGATGCCATTGGCCTTCTTGGCCACCTGGACACACTCCTGACTTGTGTTCAGCCAGCTGTCGACCAGCATTCCAGGTCCTTTTCCACAGGGCAGCTTTCCAGCCATTTTGGGCCAAGCCCGTAGCATTGCCTGGGGTTGTTGTTACCCAAGTGCAGCATCCAAGTACTTGGCCTTGTTGAACCTCATACAATTGACATCCACCCATTAATCCAGCTTGTCCAGATCCCACCTATACACCCATCCAGGCCACAAGCAGCCAATCTGTCCAGGAGAATTCTGTGGAAAACAGTGTCGAAGGCTCACCAATCTCTGTTGAATTATGGGAGTGTGCTGGTTTTGGTTGGGGTAGAGTTAACTTTTTCTCAGTGCGTGATATGGGGCTGTGTTTTGGATTTGTGCTGAACACAGGTTTGACAATATAGAGATGTTTTTGTCATTGCTGAGCAGGGCTTACACAGTGACCATGCCTTTTCTGCTTTTCATACTGCCACACTGGCAAGGAGGTTGGGGGTGAATGGGAGGTTGGGAGGAGACACAGCCAGGATAGGTGATCCCAGCTGAACAAAGGGATATTCCAGACCATATGACATCATGCTCAGTATTTCAAGCTGTGGGGAAGAAGGAAGAAGGAAAGGACATTTGGAGTGATGGTGTTTGTCTTCCCAAGTCACTGTTACGTGCGATGGGGCCCCGCTGTCCTGGAGGTGGCTGAACACCTGCCTACCTTCAGGAAGCAGTGAATTAATTCTTTGTTTTTCTTTGTTTTGTGGGTGGCTTTTGCTTTCGCTGTTAAACAAGTCACAAATTTTCTGGTTTTTACCCTTCCAGTTTTCTCCCTGATCCTGCTGGTGGGGGAGTGAGCAAGCAGCTGTATGGGGCTTGGTTGCTGGCTGCGGTTAAACCATGACATGGTAAAAGAGTTCTTCATAAGAGAATAAAAAAATTGAATCAGTTTGACTTCATCCAAGTAAATTACATGGGTTGCGCTACATTAATGTAAAGAAAATGTGTATACACCAGATAATGGTGATGCTACATAGATCAAACATATTAGGGAAAAATGAGCAATGAGAGCTTGGAAACTTAAAAGTACTGTGACAGCTTCTGTATCCTTTTGCTGGTAAAGGATACAAAAGGACTTGTCATGAATCCAGTTATCCATGCCCACAGAAAACCACAAAACCCCTCTGAAATGAGCCAAAATTGTGTTTTCAAAAACAAAGGTCTCTCATACTTAAAGTCCTTTCTGGGAGCTTTTCCAGATCTAAATGGAGTATCACTAGGAAATAGGAAAGCTCTCTTTCCCGGTGCCATGGCCCTTTCATTTCTCTCCCTGAAAGATTAAATTTGAATGTTACACAGTCCGATTCTCTGCTTTCCCATCTTGTGCCATGCTTGTGGTGAAAGGCTGCCACGTCCAAAGAGCAGTTCTTTGCTCCCTGTTCACATTTCTCTGTATGGCTGCAGGATAAAAGCCTTAGGGTCATGGTGATGTTATGTATAAAGAAACTGGTAACTGGTTCAGAATTACATCTTGCTCATCTCAGTACCTGGCCATGTAGTGTTCTGTGGTAATTCTTTGTGTAGATGAAGAAAAAAAAACCTCTAGCAGGTGGCTTGGTTGGATTTTTTAGGTGATGGTGGCCTTTCTGGTTTACTTTTCTGTTTCTAAATGATGGCTGTTCAGAGAAATGTTAGAGTAAATCCTGAGAGATGGGATAAAAGTCAGAGGGCAGGGGAAGCTGTTGGGCCTGCAATACAAATTCGTTTAGCACATTGCTCTGCAATTTATCACTGAGGTCTCACCCCCATATATGTGGTGTGTGCTGCATATTTAGGGACAGGGATGAAACACAGAGGGAAAATGGCTTCCCTCTTCCTTGTACCGACAAGCCAATTTTATAAACTCGGATTTGTTTACTGGCACACAGTACCACTGACAGAGACACTTAGAAGTGTTTTGACCCATAGATTTTCATTGAAATAGGGGTAGGCAGCTGGAGTTGTGCCTACCTCAGAACGACATCTGAAAGGGGCTGCTTGGTGTCAGCCTGCTTGGACTCACTTCAGCGCCCAAATTTTGGCTTTTCCATGAAGCTCCTAGTGTTTTGAAAATAACACAACCAAAGCACAAAGTGGTACTTGTGATCAACTTTAACAGCAACAGAACTTTGCAAAAAGGTTGGATGTTTAACTGTTTGATTGCTGAGAGCTTGCCTGAGGTGAAGGGGCACAACACGCTGCCAAGTCACTTGGTCTGGTTCCATAATGGGAGCAATAGAGGAATATGCTGTGCAAATTCCCAGCCAGCTCAGTGCCTCCAGCCAGATGACCTGAGAGTGAAGGCTCTGTGTAGGGCATCTTGCAGGTGGGTTGCAAAGAGCAGAGCCCCCTCACCAGGAGATCTGCATGTTCACTGGGTGCAAGGAGTGGGCAAAACTGGTTTAAAGCTGGATTGGGAAAGTAGAGAAGCAATAAAAGGAAGAGGGTTTGCAGAAAGACAGAAGCCACAGCTTTTACTTGCTAACCAGCCCCAGATGGGAGAGATTTGTAGGTATGGTGGCTAAGGAAAGTTTTCAAGAGAAATTTAAAGAAAAAGGAAAGATGGGCTTTGCAAAATCTGAAGGATTTTCCTATACATGGGAGGATGTGTGAAAGTGGCTGAAGTGAAAACAGCATTCCAGGAGAAAAAGCACAGACCAAGAACAGAAGGAAGGAGCTTCAAAGCTAAAGGACATTGAAGACAAATGTCCATGCTTTCATATGACTATGACACAGTCTGCTCTGAGCTGCACATGGCTGTAGCATTGAGGAGTGATGGCCACCTTGCAGGTGGTCATTTTGGCTGTACCACCTCCCTCTTCCTTAAATCCATGCTCTCAACAGAAAACAAACAAAGAAAAGTTTCCTGCTATCTCATCTAGAAAGCTTTTTTAAGATGCTGGCTCAGAATCAGAGGCTTTTACAGAACAAAAATTTGTCACTCTGAACTCCATTTAATTTCCATTTCAATGGGAAACATTATCAATTCCTTCACTGAAAATTCAGAATGAACTGCCCTTAGAATATGCTCCATTTTCTGGAATGTACTGAAATCCATCTGTGGCTATATTTATTACAAATTCTTTTCTTCGACTTGCTTGAACTCTGAAAGGGGGAAGGTCAAATGATACAACCTCATAAAATCCTGTGCAAATGTAGGGACTGTCAGGAAATTTCATAAGTTTAGGATTTCTGGCATTTCAAAAAGAAAAATTGATTGTCCTTTTCCCATTTGCCTGGAGCAGGTGAACAAAGATACTTCTGAAGCAATAATTTATTGTGTCTTTACGGATTCACTGAAGCATTTATGAATATAGCTCAAAGTCTCTTCACATTAGCTGCTTCATATCACACTATTTTACACAGAAACTTGAAGAGCAAACTTGGCTTCCTGTACGAAGTCATAAACACTAGACAAGCCTGTGCACAGTGAAATGGGCTGCCGGGTGGTACATCCAGGGAGGCTTTAAGCCCTTCTTTAACCCCTCCCTGACCCACACTGCTCCAGTCTGTTCCATCTGTGGGACATGCATTGGTGCCTGGCCTCACTGCGGGATGCTCCAACTCTGCTCCACAGCAGTGCATGAAGGTAAGTGAGAGAGGAGATGGAGACAGGCTGGGCACACACCTACATGACCTGAGAAGGATGGGGGCTGCAACACTCACGGGAGGCTGGAGGCATACCCCCAGTTTCGTTCTGAAGATGTGTTAAATCATTGGTCAAACAGAGGCTGCAAATTGATATCTGCAGCTGACAAGGCTCAGGAGGAGATTCCTTTAATTATGCTAGGGAGAGCATGATTAAAGGAGGTGAGAGGGGTAGGTCTGCAGGGTGAAAGACAAAGGGAGACTCATTTCTGTCACATCTGGGAGCAATCCTGCCGTGATGCAGTAGTCTGTCTCTCAGCCTTGCTTCTGCGAGGCTATAATTAAATAAAACAGTTAAGTAAGTATAGTAATAAAGTTTCCAGATTTTGGGGAAAGTGATTCTAGCACTGTGAGGCAAAGAAGCTCTGGGTATCTCCTGCAATGTAAATCAATGTGACTCAGTGCAGGATCACGCACATTGTGTGCTAAAGTCAACCCTTAGCACACACTCATTGGACAAGCCTCTGCTGTTTTCCTCCTTGCAGTGATGTTCGCTTTCGACCATGATGTGGAGATTGAAGTGAAAATACATACAAGCATTTCTTGTTAATGAAACACTTAAAGTTATTCATACTACAGAGGAGCCTAGGAAGTTTGGCCCTTAGTTGTTGTGGGAAACTTCAGAACTTGCACCCTAAAATTCGGAGCCTGCTTGTAAATGCTAATGATTAACCATTTCAAAACAAAATTATTTCAATCAGAGCACAGTCAGGCTTCCAGAAGGCAGCTCTGAAAGTGCAGTGATACATGTCAGACTTGTTCAGCAATGTGTGTATGCCCACGTTGAAATGGTACAAACCACCAGGAAAAGGATGAAGCAAAAGCTGAGCTGGCCCACTGGATGTGTTGGAAGAGTCCAGCCTGAAATCTAGATCTGTGTCTGAACTTCATCAGAGGGTTCTTGTCTCTGCACAGCATATGTGGGTCTGAAATCCTAGCCTGTGGTTATTCATAATCTGTAACTATTTAAAATCTATAGGCCTAAGTACTTGCACCCAAGAGTAACATAAAAACCAGCAGAGAAGTCTTCTGAACTAAATCTTTAAGCTGTAGGAAAATCCCCCAAAAATGGAAGTGGGAGAAGGGAATGAAAAGCAAACGAGAAGACAACCAAGAGGACTTCAAAAGCAAGTTTTGGGCCAATATTTCAGAAAGCCAAGGAAATGATGCACGAAACACTGAACCAGTTATCTTGGCATTGATCCCGGGCATAGCCCAGGGAAAGGCTGATTGGGGATGCAATCCATAAAAAAAAAGGGAAGATGAGAGCATTAGTAATGCAAATGAACATCACTTTACGGAAACCATAATATATTACGAAACAAAATTTATTTTGCCAATATACATGGTAGCACATTTTTAATAAAATCACAAATCTGTACGTTACAAAAGATGATATTCCCATAAAGTATCTACATTTTTGTGTTTGGGGAAAAAAGAGCACTAAACTAAACCAATGCAGCTCCCATTCAAAGAATGATTAATGGGAACAGAGAGACTGAAAAAACTTGGAAGGAGGGAAGGGTAATCCCATACAGAGTGGTTTTAGTGGAGTCCAATGGGTGCCTATTCTTGATCTAATGTTATTTAATAAAGGTTTTATAACCTGGACAAAAAGACCTGCTTCTCTGGTGATGATGGTTGATGTAAACCACATGCGTTTTCATGTAGGTGTAGGTGCAGTTAAGTATTTAGAAAAAGATTGGAGTAGATTGGGAGAGAAAGATGGATTATATTCCAGAAATTTGTGACCCTAAAGCAGAGCTGGAAGTAATTTGTGATAAATTATGGAATATGTTGCTTCCAGTGTAATGATTTACCCAGAGCAACAAACAGTTTTGACGAGCCCTCGAACAAACAGAAACAGAGAAATGGTATGATCCTTGCATACAATGAAAGTATCTTTCTGCGAGAGTACTACTGCTACACTGCATCCACTTACTGGTGTCCGCACCTCAGCAGGGGTCAAGAGGACTTGGGAAGTTCCAGGAAAGACCCATGTGCTCTCCTAGTATAGGCTGCAGCATCATGAGCTGGTTAGTGTACGCAGGAGAGGTTTCAGAGAAGAGCCTTTACGTCCTGTTTAAGAGACATTTCTGTTGACAGAGAGCTCCTTAAGAAGACAGAAAAGCATGAGATGCTCTGGTGCTTTATCTGTATTGGAGAACTGAATGGGCTTGAAAACAGTGGGAGGGAAGTAAGGTAGGTAAATGGTTTTATCTCTGCAGTCAGCTTGGGATGAATCTGCAAGTAGTTGTGTAAACTCCAAGTAACTCTGACATAGGCCTTTCCTATGATGCAGCCAGAAGGTTCAGAAACAATCAAAAAGTGTGTTCTGCCTCTCCACCCTCCCACCCACACATATGTATTCAAAGTAAAAACCACTCTGTAAGAAACCACTCTGGTTCTGAGTAGGTAAGCTCTACTGCCTTGTAAAAAATTAACCGTGAATTGTGGTGTTTTTGCAACACAAGATATTTTTACTCAGTTTGTTATGAGCTGATGATACACCTGGTGACATACAATATGTGCTTTGGACCTGAAGAAACATGCTCCAAAATTTCTCATGACACAGCCCAGCAATAGTAGAGAGGGATCCATACCAGAAGGGTTCATTCATACCATCGGTGGTTTGAAGAGCTGCTTCTCAAATGACTAACTAGTTAGTTTTTACAAAATAAAAAATCTCAGTTCTACAAGTTATTGTCTTATACAAAGAATGGAGAAGAAATATGCCACAGAGAGTAACAGCAAACAGACGTGCTGCTATGTGAGACATACAGCTCATTTTAAACACCCTGGTCTTAAAGTGCATTGGTTGTTTTTAATGACTATTTTGGTGCACAAAGGATGAAGCCACGGAACTTTGCTTCTCTAGAAACAAAAGATCCCATAATAACCCTTACTGAGCGCCGGGGCTCCTTCCTTGGCAGCTGTGGCCATGGGAAGGGGGACACACTGGGCTCACTTGGACTCACTGAAGTGAAACAACCAAGATACCAACCCCAGCAAAGGCAACAGCAGCCTCCGAGCCCTGCAAGGGGCTGGTGTTCCAAGCACATGCTAACTGATGGGCTACATTAAACAGCCAGGACTTTCCCTCTGCTGTTAATGAAATAGGGAAATGGTGATTCCTCTGGGCCAATTTCTGTGTGATTCATAAGAGGTAGAAACACGTGACACTAGAGCAGAAAGAGAGGGTAACAGACACAGTTGCAACCAAAAAGCATTTCCACACAAGCAATCCCCATCAAACTGGAGCTAACAGTTTCTGTATTTTAAAAACAAAATGAGGGGTTTTATGCATATGTATTGTGTCAGATATTATGACTAGATGGGTGTAAACAAGCCTGCATTGTCTTATTGTCCATAAATAAATACTCAGTAAGTTCAGACTAGGGCTGGATTCATAAAGCAACACTCTCCTAATCTGTATTCGGGTCTCAAGCGTATTATCTGTAATTTACAACCAATTTAAATGGCATTAACAGTCTTCCCCTTATGGGAATTTAAATTTGCATCCTACCATTGAATTAAACAGTGATTGCATATTTTCTATAGGGGACGTAATGCTCTTTGAAGCTTGTTTTGAATAATAAAGCATCTATTCATGCACATGGTGCAATGTGTTTCTTTGTCCTGAATGTAATTGAAGTAAAATGTGAGTTAAAGGGATTTTTTCCTCTAGCCACAGGTTTGTTGATTACCATCTATTTTCATCTATTCAAGGTTTTAAAAAGGAAAAGAAAAATACAGTAATCTCTTCCTGCATTTGGACCCTCATTTACCACTCAGAGCTTTCTTGAGAGCGTCTGGGATGAACAATCAGAAGGTCAAGTTTCTCCTCCATCTTTGGAGGAGGAGAAGAGGAGAAAAGAATGAATCAGTGCCCTACACTTCTGAAAAGAAAAATAATAAAGAAAAAAAAATACCACAAACAAAAAGCAGAGGGGAGCACTCAACATCACATCTAGCCTCCAGGAGAAAGATCTTGCCTACCTGTCAGGTAGCTGTTCTGTATGCTGTCAATCACTGAGCCAGGAAAACTGCAGTGAGGATAACTTCAACATTAAGGAAGCAAATAGGGTGAAATAACATTGTTGACTTTTTTTTTTTGATTTGTAAGGGAGGAATAACTGAAATAAATAATAAACGTGAGTTACTCCTTCCTGGATGTGAAAAACAAGCACAAAGGCATCCTGAAGAAAAGGATTTTGGCTGGTGGCTGTGTGGTTTGCCAGCAGCATGTCTGGCTCCTCCAGCCACAGCCACCCTGCCAGGGAGAGGCAGCCCAGGAGGACTTTCAGAGGGTGACGTGATGCCAGGAGCGAGTGACCAGCTGCAGCAGGAGTGGTGGAAATGTCCCCCAGCATGGCCATCCCTGCCACCTTCTCCTGTCCCATGCACCTTGCCAGGCTGAAAAGCTCTGCTTGCTAGAGGTGCTCAGTACACTCAGCAAACCACACAGAGAAACTGAGTTCTCCATTAATTCTCCTGTACCAGGGCACAGCTGCAAATGAGTTAGGCAAAAAGGTCCTCTTAAAATCTAGAGGATTTAAGAGACTTTTTTTTTCCCATCTTTTTCCCTAAAGGTGATCTTCATTTTCAGATACAGTCAGACCTGAGTCTAATAAAGCTGTTGTAGTGTCAATAGCTCTAATATTCACAATCCTGGCATTTATCCAGAAACGTCAGAGAACACAAAGCATAGTTGATATATTTGGCATTTATGCACTGATATAAGTAATGGTTTAGAGTGATTTTTATTTATTTTTTTTCACCATTGTCTGATTTCTACACTTTTGAAAAAGCAGGGTCCACTTCTACTGAAACGCACATTTTCCTTCAACTCTCATGAAAGCTTTAGAAAAAACAGAAACTACTGGAAACCAGAACTTCATGATGATCTGTGCCTTTCCCTTTCTTAAAAGGTGGTTTTATGAGTCCTCTAGGAGCAAACACTGCTTAAAAATCGCCGACTGTGTTTTAGGAAGAGGCAGGGAGGATTGCAGACCATGGCCTTGATCCCATTAGGACGAAATGTCAGACAGCAACGGTAACCGTATCTCTGGACTTAGCCAGTTACTCAAGATTTCTTTACAGGCTATCTTAAATTACTTCAGTTAATGTTGTATTGGTGCTATAAAAGCAAGCACCGCCAATGCCGCTGTTGCATGAGTAGCAAACATCAAAGACCTCTGTAGCCATAGTGCCTGGAGATAGCAAGAAGGCAGTGAGATAGTGAGGGACTTAAATACCCTCTTTTTTCTTTTGCTTTCCAAAACAGTTTCATCATATCATTTGCACACGAGAGGTCATGGATGGTCCCTGGGCACCTTGAGGGTAATTGCCATGTTCAATTTGCCTCAAATGAGTGGCTCAGGAATGATAAATGCTCTTTTATAATCAGCGCGGTACTGCTGGTACGTAGTATGGCTAGGATACCCCAGACCCTGACCCTCTGCCAGAAAGTCCCCCTTATATTTCCAGAGGCAAGAAATTACAAGGGCAAAGGAGGTTTATTAGCAGGCACATACCCATCTGTGGGCTGCAGCCCCATGGGCACACTGTGTTAATACCATGCCCTCATTGTTACCTGCTCCTGAGGACTGACACAGAGAGCCAGAGCAAGAAATGATGCCGACAGGAAGGTCCAGTGGTTGGGAAGTCTACATGGGTCAGAAGGAAACACTGGAAATTCATGGTACAATACAAAGCTTAAAGTGAATTAGAGCTTCATGACTTCTAATGCTGGCTCAGGGAGAGTGTGGGCAATGCTGGTTGCTCCTGTAAAGCTATTCATGCTCCTGATGCTGGAGGCAAAGTGCAGCCTGCAGCTACCCTGGAGTTGTATGCAGGCTGGCACAGCTCCCCAGCCTCAAACACACTGCCAAAACCCTCTCTCCTCCTGCCTGCAAGGGGAACCAGGGTCTGTCCTTTCCTCAAAATGGGACGAATTTATCATTTCTTCAGAGCGCAGGCTCACACAGTGTTTGGAAGGCTTGGGGTGGATTGCACTGTATTCCTTCATTAAAGGCCAAGCTCTGGTTTGCCTCCCTCTTCAACAGTGCTGCCCCAGTCCTGCAGAAGGGAGGTGTGTGTGCCAGGCACTTGGGGAACCTGAGCAGTCCAACTGACCTTCATAATTTATCCTTTTCTTTCCTAGAAATAAAACAGTGGGTCAGGCTCAATTTGCTTCACAGGTACGGTAAGTTCAAGTCTAAGTCAGGAATGCTGGAATAGGTCTTGTCCATCCACCAACAGTCAGGGACAGTGTGCAGTAACTCCATTAGAGATCTCCATTTTAAAATAGCTTAAACTCAGCAGTCCTCTTCAGCTGGCTGAAGAACCTGTGCCTTGCTTCTTGTTTGATACACTTTGTCACACTGGGAAAATGGCAGTGTAGAGTGACATGATGGGGAAGGAAAACAGACATATCCTCAGGTGTAGAAGTCGCTGCTGGAGCTTTTGAAGAGAGCCACACACAGCCGCTCCCCAGCATCTTCGTTAGTGATGTGGAAATAAATATGAAATCACTGCTGATAAAACACCCGAAGAAAGGCAGGAGGGTAAATAAAGCAGAAAGACTGGCTGAATCACACAGCCAGCTGCACCCAGACAAGCAAAATGTGTTTTACTACAGGCAAATGGGAAGGAAAAGCATAGTCTTGAGGGTGATATCTGGGAATGAGGCAGAACAGCAGGAAATGCATCAACCTTGAAATAATGCTGGAGGTCATGGTGGATGTGATAAAAATTTGGTAGACTTTTTCTAAACCATGGAGAATTTCTAAAACTTGGGATGAAACTGCACAGGACGATGATGGACTGATAATTATGGATATCTTCTAACTAAGATGGGATGCCTTGTAGTACTTCCAGTCAGGTTGTCCAGTCTGCCATATGGGGATAATTCGGTGACATTTATATGGGAGGGTGGCTTCAGCAGATCTGACGAGCTCTGCTGGCTTTAGATTTTATTCAACTATGAAATTGCTGCATTGCTTTATAATCTATTATAAATAAATAAGCAAGAGACGGGGTTGAGCTCCCATAGCAAACCCTCTGCCTGCTTTGCAGGCCTTCACAGCATGAATTTTTGTTTAAAGAAAAAAACAGCAGGACAAAGGTGACAAAGCAGACTCAAACATCACCATTACCATAGCAACAGTGGCATTAGCCTGACACAGCAGCAAAAACCAAAATACACCCTTGCACAGAACATCATGCAAGTTAGGAAATTGCTAGCCCTGGATGGCACACAGTGTAAACAACAAAAATATAAATGACCACAGGTCGCTCAGTAAAATGATTAATTGCTATTTAAAAAATGGGTTTTCTGCAAATAAATAGTATCTTTACAATCTGTAAAATCAATTTCCTTTGACACTAACAGCAGAAGAAAAAACAATCTCCAGTTGTTTATATTCCAACAATATGGAAAAGCATCTTTGCTGGAATCTGAATGAACATACTAAGGCACCAATATTGTAGGGGTTCCCCGACTGCCCTTTCGCCTCGGCTCCTGCCAGTGGTGCATTCGGTGACGTGACTAACATCTGTCATGTGTGGCTTGTTCTTTCTCTCCTCTGCTCTCTGGAGAAGGACTATATGTGCAAGGGAGTGTTTTGTGTTGCAGGTCTTGCTTTCCTTCTTCTTCATTTAATGTACTCACTGGGCTGCACTTAAACAGGAAAAGTTCAGGCCAAAGAAATACATGATATGCATGAAGAAAAAAAAGTATTTCTTAGTCCCCTGTGGGATTTGATGCTGCAGCCTCAGACACAAAAGGACTGAGGAAAGTCTCTCTCTTGCCCAGATGAGTTTGGAAGTTACACCTCACTCAGTGAGCACTTGCAGAGTTCACCATGTTTGACAACTGTCCTGATCTTGGTGCTTTTTGGGTGGGTTAAGATGATGAGTGACAGCAGTGCCTCCGAGATGTATGGACAGGGTGGCAAAGGGGACTCAGAGGCAGGTGCTGAGCCTTGGTGTCATCACTACACTGCAGCAGCAACTCTGCTTGGGGAGATCAGGGTACCAGCACCACTGGGTGCCATTCCCACACAGGCACAGTGATGTTTTAGGTATACTGGGCCAAGGTTCTTAAAATAATTATGGAGATTTAAGACTGACTGTTTGGTCTTTGGGACACCAGGACAGAGAAGAGAGTCTGGTGGGTTTGCAGCAGGATGGTTTCTGAAAAAATGCTAAGCTGCATCCCTCCACCTAGAGAGCATCCTGCAACCCATTGCCACATCCAGATGGAAGCTGCATTACAGGATGGGTACTCAGAAAAAAAAAAGTAGAAAAAAATACCAACCCAATGTAAACCAGTATGAAATAAAATTGCTTTCCACTACCTTTTCGTGAGGCTGGAGGCAGACTTTGGGAGTTACTGAAGGATCCCTGGGGATGTGGTCCCCTCATCCCAGAAGGCAAGCCAAGGGCACTGCTGTCACTCAGTGCTGACAGGGCAACCAGGAGCAGCTCCTGTCAGCCCACAGGGTTACCTGGCTTCCTGCCTGCATTCCCTCCCTGCCTGACCGCCCCTTAGACCAGGAGCTGCCCACACTGCTGCAATCCAATGTTTTCTTGTGGCAGCAGCTGAGCACACACAGGCTGCGTGCTACAAGTAGTGTGGCAAGGCACTCCCAGGAGAACACAGTGAGGGGGATGTCCTGGGGAGGGAGAATGGGTCCTGTCTCCCTGGAACATTGAATGAGCCCAGAGCTGGAGCAGGTAGCCAGTCAAAAAGCAGCAGTCCCGCCAATAAAACCTAGAAAAAGTGGTGGTAAAGGTGGATTTTTTCCCATTTCAAATTATAAAATTGTCAGCCATCTCTAGGTGCTATTAATCACACAGTGCACACCTGAGACATTTTCAGATGTGGTGGAATAACTGCGGCTTGCTCCACAGGGCAGCCAGCCACCAAGATCCCTGGGGACAGAGGGCTCTCCTAATTACTTTAGAGGGATGAATAACACTTGTGCTGGTCCCAAGCCAGAAAGCCAGACTCCTGAATTTGGGCAACTCCGTCACCTACACCATAATAATGCAGACAGTACTGGGATAAATCCAGATGGGAAGAGGAGAGGCTATCCAGCTGTATCTGGCTGTTACATATCCTCTTTCACAGTAGCCTTTTTCCCCACATTATGCACATGTGTATTTAAATTGATTATAAAACAATAAATGCCCTTTCTTTTTATTTGAGTTTGGCTTCATGACTAGAGATCATTTCACTTCATGTGTGTGATGGAGATGGATCAAATGGGATTCAGCCCTCTTAGACAGGGGTTTATGCTGCCAGAAAGTAGTGCTGTGAACAAGCTTGGCAGTGTTTGATGGAGGCAACACACACAACTTCTGCAAAGGAAAATAAATTCCTAACGTATAAATACCAAAGATGGGTTTTTTTAGATAATTATAACTTCCATATACACATAGGATTTTTATTTTTTTCCTAAAGTGTTAGCTTGACGTGTATTTTTATTGTAATGAGATTGCAACATATTATTTACTTTTGCAGTTAGATCCCAATGTTGGTCAGTTGTTCTTAGAAGCCAGCAGCAATCCAAAGAAAAGCAGGTCATGAAAGTTGACTTGTAATATTTGCAGTAAGCTCCCATTGGTCACCAAACCTAATGTCTTCAACACTTTAAAAAATTTCCATAATCAATTAATTCTGTGAAATTACTTTTTTAAAAAAAATAAATAAACCAGAGGCATTTTCCCTCAGGGGATATAAATTCTTTTAAAGACTCAGCTCTGCTCAGGGGCTTATTGCAGAGTGCTGCCTGCCCAGGGAAACAAATACCATGTCCTCTTCAAAGTTACATGAAGATAATTCCAGGGAATTAGGAATCAGACCATCATGGAGGTTTAAGCTGCTTCCATCTTCTTCAAGAAACATCTGTTTCTCAAGCAGATTACCACAGCTGGTGGAAATGCTATTTTATTTTAATAATCTAGAAAAAAAAGGAACATGAGCTGCCAAGGAAGGGAAGATGGTTGCTCTTCACCTCATCTGCACGAAGCACAGAAATGCCTGGAAGGGCCACTTGTGAAAAGGCAGCCAGCCTTTCCCAGAGGAGCAAAATCTGCTCAGCAGAGGTGCAGCTGCAGCACAGGCCAACCTGTCAGCCAGTAGTGGCCAAAGCCACTCAGAATTGGAAAGACTTTCAAATGAAGAGTTATTTAAATCCCTGACAATTACCCATTTACTCCTTTTCTCTCCTCTATCATGTCAGAAGTTTGCCATTGGTGAATTGCCCTTTTACAGCTGCAGAGAGCACCAGGTTGGTGCTGCAGGCAGGTGGAGGGGTAAGGAGCCAGAAACCAGCCTCCCTGGAGAAGCAGATGATTTCCACCAGCAGCTGGTTAACACTGAGTACCTCCTTGGGCCCCACAAGCTGAAGTCATTGTTGTTTCTGTTGGAAAGAGATCCATGAATGCAGGACCTTTTGCGTTGCCTTTACAATTACCAGGCAAAAAAAGTGACCAGGAAACCAAGGTTGATTTGTTTTCCATCTTTGTGGATAGGAGTGTTGAGCAGTCCGAGAAAGCTGACACTATCATGTCAGTTTGGAGGCCATGGCTTTACACCCTTTGGAGCTGTGCACGAGGAAGGGGCGGATGAGAAATGCCACATTTTAGTATTTCTGCAGCTGTTCCCAAGAGAGCCTGTGAATACCAGAGCCCACATCGAGGTGCTCCAGACAGGGTAGTGATGGGGAGCTGTGGCAGGAACGCCTCCAAGACCTGTGCCCTGGGATGCCATCAAGGGCCCCCAGGCAGTACTAGAGTGGAGGAAATATGACATTTTCCTATTTAAGCCTTGGGAAAACCTTTCCACAGACATCTCAAATCCAAACCAATCCAGTACCTTGAAAACTGGGAGCACAAAGAAAGCCATGTGCACCGCTCTCCACCTTCTGATACGGGAGTTCAAAATCACCTCTGATACGAGAGTTTAGATTAGGATGCAGAAATCCACATAAAAGGCTTTCTACCGGTATTGCATTGTGCTCCTTACCCATGGAATACTTTATTTGGCACTAAAATCAGCTTTTTTACTGATAAAGGGAATAAAAGGTATTTGTTGGGCTCCAGACAATGAAACACAGGGGTTTGACACACTGGATATATAGCAATGGCATAGTACCCAACCTGCCCTGCAAAGAAATAGGTGGAGAATTTTCTAAGTATTTCTGTTTCCTCATTCCTCTGCCAGAAAGGATATAAAGGAAGCAGATACATAATTTATCCTTTATATACCTTTCCTATAAACCTTTCTGGGGGGGAAAGGGGGGAGATTTTCCGCAGAGTTTATTTTTCATTTATTTTCTCCCTCTTTGTGGGTTTTCATATTTTAAAATGTATAATACACTGAAAGGGCGCACAGCCTTGTAGAAAAGTGAATGAAAAGGAAGAGACAGAAGGACATTCCCTCTTATCCATGAGCTACCACTGTGGGGTTAAACACCTTTCCTTCCCACTCTTTACAGAGAAGAGAGACAGGGGGGCATTATCTTCCGTTTTTCACCCACAGTACTCCTTGGGGAAGGTCTTTTTCAGTGTCATGGCAGTAAAGAAGCCAGTGGGGTTCAGCCACCCAGCCAAGGAGGTGCACTCACATGCCTCCAGGCATTTTCTGGCATGTGGTAACACAGTGCTGCCTGCTCATTCCCAGCTTGGGTACATGGAGGCAGGGACCAAATTGATGCTGACAGAAGAGTGGCACCTGGCTGCTCACTGCCCTTACCATCTTGAAACTTCAGCAAGTCACCTGCCTGGTGTCTGGATCCCAGTTAAACCAAGTGCTTCATTTCTTATGGGGCCATGGGATAATAATTCAGTCTGGCAGGGACCCTCCAGAAGTGTCTACCCCAAAGCCAGACCAGCTCTTGGATCACACCAGCCTGCTCAGGACTTGGTCTTCAAAACCTTCAAAGATGGAGCCATCATAACATGCCCTGATGGGGCAACCTGCTCCATTGCCTGGCTCTCCTCATGGGTGAAAGGATTCTCTTCACACCCAGCCTGACCCTCTTTTTTCAACTCTTGCCTTCCTACCATGCCCCACCATAAAGAGCCTATCTCCATCCTGATGACATTCCTACAGGCATTGGGGAGCTGTTGGGTCTTCCCAAAGCCATCTGTTCTCCAGACTGTACAAGTCCAATTCCATCAGTTTTCACTTAATGTAGCAAAAATAAGATCCAATCTACCTACAGAAACCCAGTGGTTATCCTATGACATCTTCATCAGTGGTTTCCTAAACTGTGACAGTTGCAGATACAGTTAAACAAATAATTTTAAGTTTCTTTGACCTGAAAACCTATGCTTCACCTTTGGATCTGTATCCCCCAACTTTCCCACTGAGCTAAGAACCCCTGGCCTTGGAGGCTGTACAGCAAAGGGAGCACACACCTGACTCTGCTACCTTCCAGACCCCATGGAGTAAGAACAGCAGAGGAGAGCATAGAATTCAACGCCTTAACAATTTTACATTTTTCACTGAGCAGAAGTGACACAAAACTCAATTTTAGCCTGGAAATTACCAAGGCAGCCTTACAGGGTTGGCTTTTTGAACACACGAAATTTCAGTCAATCAGTTCTCAACCCAGTCATTCCAATCTCACAGACATAAGAGGATAACACACGTAAGGAGGATGGAATAAAGAAAGTATTTTGGAAATAATCTTTAATTAAAAAAAATAAGCAACTACAACAGAAGTCTTGTCAAATGAACCTTTGGAAATGTATGCAAATAGATGAAAGAAGGAAAATGAGACATAGCTCTGTTAAGTGAACGAAGGGAAGTCTTTAAATGGCTTAATAATAGGAACACGTTGGGAAGCAGTGAGGTTAATACAGAAATGACATAAAGCAGTGGGGGGTCTTGGACTAGATTTATTGTGCATACTAATTGGAGGACACTGAACACCAGATAATAGCTGAAGGATGGGGCTTTGGCTCTGTCAACATCCTCTTGTTCACAAAGGATGATCTGGCAGAATTTAATAGCTTCACAATATCGCTGAGAGTGATACTTTAATAGGTAACAAAATGCTGTATTTCAGCACTGTGTAGAGGGAAACCACAAGAAAGCAAGAGTGGAAGGGGTTGTCACCAGAGGCCTAGCTGGCAGCCTCCACGTCTGAAAGCAGTACAATTTCCCCTGCCTCTCTCAGCCTGAAAAAGAGCCCAAGTATTTATCTGAGGTGATATTAAAGCAAGCTTTAAAACAACAGCACCAACAATTGAGACCACATACATCTTGTCTTTTAATCCTCATAACCTTCTACTGACTCAGTGAGCTCAAGCACTAGCTCATTAAAACCTGAAAATTAATTGGAGCAGGAAAAGCGAGCAGCTCTTTCCAGTCCTTACTGCCCAAGCTGAGGTAAGTGCAGAAATCACACAGACTGCAAAGAGGTTTGCTTTTTCTGTGGTAGGGCTTTATTAGCAATTCACACAAAAAATCACGTAGCAATCAGGGATGTAGGAGAAGTCATGGTGTGCAAATATAAGCCTCAGCTCTGCAGTACTCAAGTTTTGAGTTACAAGGCAGACTTCTGAAGAAGGAAACCATTTCCTTCTGAAAAAGGAAAGACCCTTCATGAATACTTTTTTTTTCTCTGTAGCTTTTAACTTGCCAATGCAAGAATACTGTTTATAGAGGTCAAGTGGCAGTCTCTGAACAAAAGCCTGATAGTCTTAGGAAATCTCGTTCCTTAAAATCAAAGTGTGGTGGCTGAGGCAACACTTGAACATTTGAGGCCAGGCACTGGGATGTGAGGCAGGGTGTGTGGAGGAGCTGCGTGACAGTGTCAGAGGACAACAGTGTCCATGGGTACTCGGTGGGATGTCCTGCTGCATCTCCAATGGCTCTGGGTGCCTTCAGACAGACAACAGACCATCACTGACCCCAGAAACTTGTGCAGAAACACCCATATTTTACCAGCTGAGTATGCCACTGGGTTCCACAGTGGTATTCTGTGGAGTCAGATGTATGCTGACTGCCATGGGAGCTGAAACTCCAGGATCACTTGTAGCCACCTAACTTTTGGATTTCTATGGGTTTCTATGTCAGAAACCGAGTCCCATCTTATCCTCCGCTCCTCAGCACTTTTGTCACCCTGGTACTGAATGAACGAAATAGATATTCTTCCTGCCACAGCTACCATTTCAGTGTCAAAGAACAAGGTATCCTGTTTGCTGTGAGGTGTTTATTTTTTTAAGATGCAGTGAGGGAGGCATGAGAGCATGTGTGCCTGTTGGCCTGACCTCGACAGAGCTCGGAGGTGTGCAGGGTGAGGTGTCATGTAAGTCACCATAAATAAAGAGATGGTACCAGCCAGCACCTGTCTTAGAGAGGTCAAAGCACTTGCATCTCTCCCCATCTGCCTAAGAGGGAGAATAATTTTTAAGTGTTTTTTTCCAGACGGTCGCACATGGTGGATCAGAGGGAGGAAGGCAACTTGGGTGGTTAAGCACCACAAGCCTCTGGCCCCTCTCTCATCCTCCCTCCTCTGTGCAGCATCACCCTTGAATCTTCACCTGCTGATTTTTAGGCATGTCTTGTTAAATAGGTGCACAGGGTTTTACTCCTGGGGGAATCTGCAAACTGGATGTGCTCAAGGCAGCAAAGAGGAATTTTAATACAAAGTAAATTTACTTGCAAAGGATGTGTCAGTATCATGTAAAACACACTTGATAAGGTAGTTTGCTGTGCAACTAGAAGCCATACAGCTAAAGATGATCAGATACTTATCTGCCAAGGCACATTACTAGCATAAGCTGAGCATGTAATCCAAGCAGATGACCCCACATGGTACTTGTTTAACAGGCTCCATTTCTGTGAAAGTGCTGGAGTTAGATAATATAAGAAATGTTTCCTCTTAGCTGAGATACAATTCCCTTGACATTCAGAGCACATCACAAAAATGGATTTTCCTCTCAGGTTTCTGACTGAACACTGACTGCTTAGGTAACCACAGCTGTGCCCAGACCTCTAAACACAAGTGGGGAGAACACAGTGAGCTGGAGATGAATTTCTTTTGAGGAAAAAACAAAACAAATACTAAAGGAGCAGACTGAATTAAACCCAAGCCCTCAGCTGTACTCTGCAGCCTGAGGAGCATCACTGGGGTGTGTAGCACCATGGTACTTGGGGCAGATGAGCACTGGGTGCCCTCTGTTTGTGACACAGGTTTTGTTCTTCAGGTCTGAGCTCTCTGGCCTCACCAGAATTTTCAGTTTGATGTAAATTTTGGGGGTGCAGTGGTTGACAACCTCCAAGAAGCTAGACTGGATAATTCAATAATTGCTTCAAGTCTTACACTCCCCCCATGGTTGGAAAACATCCCACAAAATCCTTATCACAGCCTTGTCGTGAGCTGGTACACTTATTACTTATTATGGAAATGGCAACACTGATTAAATTCACTAGGTTTGGTCCCTGAAGCTGTCTTCTATCTGTGTCAAGATCTCATTTGTATTTTCTGTAGCTGGGATCCGTCCCAAGGGCTAGGCCCTCGGAGCCAAGAGCAACACAGAGAAGGAACTGGGCCCAAAGCTTGGCTTTGCTCCCCCAGTCTGAGATGCTGACACACTCTGCCTTTTACAAAGTGCCCGACCTTCTCATGTCTCAGTCAGCCCAGCTGCCAAACTGTGTAATAGCACGATCTCACTGAGAGCCATATGTTGCTGCTGGGCTGTTTTGGGGAAAATTAAATTAAAATAATCCACAACAGTTGTTTTAATGCCATTTCTTGTTTGCTTGAGGCCTTGGTCCCAAATTACCTTTATACAATGGGAAGGTAAAGCCTATGGTTTTCTGTAACTTGAGGGACATGCTGGACACTCAGGAACTGCTGCTGAGGGGCAGCACAGAGACTCCCACCACTAGGAGAACTCTGGAGAGGGAAACTGGAACACGGTAGAAAAATTCAGGAAAAATAGCAGCTTTACTTGCTTCAAAATTCAGCTAAAAGCAAAAACTGCATTGCATTACATTACTGTAGTTCTTTTCTTTCTCCTGGAAAACATCTTCAAGCCAAAATATCTTCAAGAAGTTCAAGCAAGAACTTGACTCCATTTTTTACTCCCTCCCTCCCACTCCCACTATTTCTCTGCGTGTGGTTATCACAATTCGGGTACATTCAGTCTACGAGACTAAGCCTTACACGCAGAAACCCAAATGTGCAGGTTATCAGTGCTGTAGGACATGGAGAGCTGTCAGGTTAAGGATTGAATTGAAACCACAGACCAAACTTTCTATGAAGGAACTGGTTTCTCTTCATAATGAGAAAGTGAGCAGAGCTCTGGTGTGTTCATCAGTTTGACCAACACTGTGGATGAGACACCTGAAGTGGCCTGCAATGCCAACACCAGCAGCCTTAACGCCCTGATCCTGTGCTTGGCTCAGGTGAGGGGGACTGGCATGTTCAGTTCTCTGCTAACAGTTAAAGCTTCAGAGCAACTGTTATAAAAAAGTATGTTTAAGATAAATGGGGAGAAAACACGTTTATTTGTTTTATGGAGACTGTGAGAACCAGACTTTGTTAACATAGGGGAGTTCTGAGAGCACAAAGCTCTTTCCACACTGGGTAAGAGATCTTCACTTTTAAAACAAACCTCAATATCATAAATGCTTCCTCACACATACATTTCCTTCCCATGATTTTATACTTAATACTCAAGACAGAATGGGAAGAACCCTACAGCACATGCAGAAGCAGCTAATATATCCAGAAATGCTTTCTTTCTCTCTAGCGCTGTTTTATGCACAACATCAGTCGTTTGTTTGCAGCCATTAGTATTAAGATCTCATTTGTATGACACTGTTTTCTCTCTTCCCCTTTATTAGCACTGAAGCTGGATCTCTAAGCAAGAGCACTCTCCTCTCTCATTATTCTTGCAAGGCCCAATAATAATAATGATTTATGTGGTGGTGGATGCTCAGGGCCCCAGCAGTGGTGGTGTGTGTTCTGTGCAGAGCAGAGCAGAGCTGACGGTGCCCAAGACAACACTCTTCTACCCCAGAAGTGATTAAATCTGCTGGTGTGGATGTGCTGGTTTGCACTCCTCTGGGTCTGCCCTGGGCTGTCAGCACTGGAAGGGCACTCAGCAGCCTCACACTCCTTGGTTCAGTGGGGAACCATCAGCACATCTCCGGCACATCTCAGGGACACCAGGGGGGCGTTGCCTGGCTCCTCACTTCCTTCCTGCCAGCCTGCAGGCTGGGAGTGCTGGGGCTCCATGGAGGACCCCTACACTCCCCTCTCAGGGTGTCCACAGGTGAAGAGGTGCCGCTTAGGTGTGGGTCATGTTCAGTTAGCATCTGGGAAAGTTAGAAAGGTCATTCTTTCACTCTTTATTTCCTCCCCCCAAGATTTCATCCCCGCTAGAAGCTCAAGGGAGGAGACACCTCTGCACTGTCTGGCTCATAGGCCCTTTGCCTCAGAGCTGTTTCCTCAACAGTGCTCTGTCAAGGGCAGCCTTTGTCTGGGCTGGAATAAAGGCACTTCCCTAATTAAGTTAGCTTAACCACCACTTGGGAAATACAATGTTCGCTAAACTCATCCACAGCCAGGCAGTGACGAGGATCGCAGCTATTCTGTGGGAATGGAGCACATGTCAATTATCCCCAGAATTTCAAAGCTGCAAAACCCAATAGTTTCCTTGGCAAAATCTGCCGGGCATGACATGACTGCTACTTGCACTCCACACATTTCCTAATGCAAAGGACCGGACAACCTCAAATACCAATTCCAAGAATAGCAAGGGCAAATGAACTGCAAATTACTAAATTCCTTTTATTGCTGGGAGCTACTAAGTAATTTAAATTAGTTGCAGTCTAAAGTGAACTGTGGGGCAAGCTGGGAAAATATAATAAGTGGTGACATTCTAGGAACACCTTTTATGCCCATTTAAAGAAAATATTTCATCTCACACCAAGGTATTCAGTAGTCTTAGGAAAGATATGTTTGTAAAAAATTGATGTTTTCTGTACATGCGTACACGCAGCACATTTAAATGCACACGTACACACATACGTGTGCTTTACCATATAATGTAAACTGAATATTTTTCATTCACTTGGCAACTCGCCTTTGCAGAGAAAGGGACAGCAACTGACCCCAAGAGATCATATATTGTTACAGAAAACTGCTATGAGCATTAGGTTTGATTAAATAATGCTCTTTTCCTCTTTCCGATGTTCTCTGATGTAGGTGGGTTTACTGAGTGCACAGGTAAAATAATGATCTTGTACACTCTTCGAACAGTTTCCTGCTCCAGGAACTACTTTTGGCTCCCCGCTGTGGTTTTGATTAACATCCTACCTGTGACTTCTGCAGATCTAAGCTGTTTTGCTTCTGCAGGCAAAGCAGAGAGGGGAGCAAGCTACAGCACCTGGCACTGTATCATTGCAGCTGGAGTGGAGAAGTCATAAAATGCTCTGCCTTTTAATGAAATAGGATAGAGGGAATAGGCGCTTCCCCCTGTTACAGCATCAGTATGAAAATAACTTGGCCATGCTGAGTGGTGTTAGCTGCACAAGCTCTGCATGTCAGGCTAGAGCAGACAGACAAAGACAACAATAAGGAGAGTAATAATAATAATAAATAAAAAAGAAAATGGTTGGAAATCTTTCACACCGTTATGTTTTCTTTCAGTAGAGGGAGGTTAAATCTTCAGCCAGCCAAAAAGCAAAGGATGGGATTTGTCCCCCTTACAAATAATGGATCAGTGGCTGCAAACACTGGATGCAATATGTAGTTGCAGAAAGCTTTCAGCCAAGTGGAGATAACTTCTTCATGCTACAAAGCACTTTCTGTGACCTTAATGTCCTAAACATAAAGCAATACACTGCTAGTGTCATAGAAATCAGACTCTGTGGGTGAATGGGTGAAGGGATCGAGGGTGTAATTTCAAAGGGGGTGATGGAGGTGGCAAAGACCAGCCCATGCTTTGTTGACAGATTTTGCATGCATGGGTGTGTGTTCATTAATTTTGTTTTCCTTGGAGTTTTAAGTCGTGCTATTTCTGTGCTGCTTCTCCCAGCATAACTTGCATGCTCCCCCTGCCTGGTATCTGGGCTGCAGGCAGGTGAAGATGGAGATGGGTGGGAGGCGGTGGACCAGTGCCTCCAGGGACTCCTCCTGGGAGAGGAACTGGCACAATATCCCACTCTGGAAGCAAATTTGAAACAGGTAAAGGTGATATCAGGAACGAAATGTTAGCACCTGGATAAGGCACAGGATGGCCTCGACAACAGTATGGAAAGGAGATGGTGGAGGTGTGAGGCAGCTTTTCCTAGGCCATCTCTTCTGAGAGGTTAGACAGAGTTCTAGATCATGACATCAGTGGACACAGTAGTGAAGAGTGTCACAGCTTTGGCCCCTGTCACATGTCTGGGGCTGCTGAGCATGAAGAGGAGCTATGGACAGGGATCTTCCTTCCAGCTAGTCCTTAGCTAGCCCAAAGAAAGCCCTGCAGATCTTAATGGCCTAGGCGGAGGGTTTGGAGCTCTGAGGAAACATCTGCCCTCTGTGGGTACATTCCTGACAGACAGAGGTGTAAAGGTAGAATGGCATCATATAACAGTCCAACTATCTCCACTTTGGCAGACCTCCCTTGTTGGGGGTAATCATTTCTGAACACAGGACTGAGTCTCCAACTCCTGCCTCTTCTCTGCCTGTGTCAGCTGGCTGGAGGAGTTTCTTGATCTGTGTGCCTGAAGAAGCCTATGAGCACATCAGCAGTGCTTTAGATGGGCACGCCATGGGTGGAAAACAAATGGAGTCAGGAATTGGGCATCATAAAATATAAAGCTGGAGAGCACAAAGGCACAGCATCTCCCCCTCTGCCTGAGGAGCATGCTAGGAGTATTAAGGGGGTACAATAACCCTCAGTGGGGTGTTTTTTCTCTAACACCTTCAGGTGTGACTGACCCTATGAACATAGCAGCCCCTGATGACTACAGACAGACCAAGAGAGAGAGCTCTTATGATTTCTCTGTTTTCAGAGCCTAGTGCCTCGAGACAGGTCAGGTGTTGCTGTCAAAGAAGGGCATTTCAGGAAGAGGTATCGTATGTATCATAGCACAGACTGTGTAACAATCTTCTGGCCAGGCAGGAGAAAGTTCGGTTTCCCATAATACCGTACAGTGAGAAGCAACAAATCCAGAAGCTTTCCAAGTTAAGACCAAACAAATGAAGACACCAAAGGGCAATATGCTCTGGACTACTCATCAGGAGGCAGAGAGGCCCTTGGCTCATTGTATTATTGCAAGGAATTATTACTAAGTAATAATAATAGTAATGCATAGAGGGTCAGAGCCTCAACTTTTGCTCAGGCATGTGTCTTCAGTGAGAAGTTCATAGGGAAGTATAGATGAAGAAATGAAAGAGCTACAGGATAGATGAATGGGGAGACTGGGAGAAAGCTATGAAGAACCAGGAATCCCAGGTGAAGAGAAAAAGTCACTGGGATTAGTTTTGGGCAAAGAAGCCTAACTTTATTTTAGATGGGAAGGAAAATACGGATATTTGGGTAAGAGTACAATTTTTCAAGCATACATGAGTCTTGTGCACAAACTACTACAGAGCTGGGGTGAGAGAGATAAAAAACAATAAAAAAGAGCGTTTTTCCTTCTCTCTGAATGGGCCTGGTGCACATTCAGAACATAGAATTGTGGAATTATTTATGTTGGAAAATATCCCTAAGATCATAGAGTCTAACCCAGCACTGCCAAGTCCACCACTAAAACTTCATCTGAGCTACCTGAACCATAGAGGGTAATGTGAACCCACCTGAGTTACTGGCAGTCTTCACGTCTGAAATGCAGCAGACAGTTGCTGCAATAAGAAAAACTGAATAGAAACATATTGGGATGTCCTTAAGGCACTGCACATGTCCTAAACCTGCCTGAACCTCCACCCTGATCCCGGAGTCACCATGCCTGATGCTGTACTTGCAGGCAATGCTCTGCTCGTGGGTTTGCAAAGCAGCAGCTGTGTTCTGCTCATTTAAGGGTGGCAAGGACACAGGAAGGAGAGAAAAACATTATGTGTATTTTGCCTCAAAAAATACTACTGGTGTATAATGTAGACCAAAGTCCTTCTGATTTCTTACCAGATGAGTAGAAAACACAAATTCTTTATGTTTTTCTGCCAACCCTACCCAGAAACACAGAGTCTTTGAACTCACCCAGAACTGACTGCCCAGACAATCTTGCCTCCAAAAGAGTCAAATTGCACCTTACAAAAGCTTGGGCTGAGCTCCATAACACATGAAAAACCGGGCTGATTGGAGGGAGCTATTTCACAAAGCAGCCAGTTTTCACTAACTGCAAGCTGAATTTGTGGTCGCAATGGCAGAGCTGGAAAATGTCATATTACAGCTTCAATGTTTAAATCTATCTCTCTGCTGCATGCCATATTATTTGAATTTAAGCTGTTGTTCTTTTTTTAAATCCTGAGGTACAAGTTTGCTTTGGGAGTGTCTGTGCATGATACCCTTAATTTAAATTCTAGTACCAAAAGTCAATCAAGAGATATGATGTGTTTAGTGCTGAAGAATATTAATCTACGAAGGGTAAATCCATCCGCACATTGGAAGAGGATGCAATCAAGAGAGCCACTTCCAGCCAAAACAGACCCTTTGGAGTTGAGAAGAGTGGGTGGCTGGCAATGAATCATCTGTCTGATGGATTGAGTCTCCTGTTACTATGTGTAGATAGTGAAAGAGTGGGCTGCAGGTCCTTCAGATATACTTGATTATCTGAATGACATTGCAAATCTTAAATTCAGAGGCTCCATTGATTCCAAACACTGTTCTGCAGGTGTTCAATATTTAAAAGCTGCAAACTGGTCATTATTACGCAGAAATTGTGGGACACTGTTTCTGATCTCCTGATTCCTGCCACATTGATATCAGGAATTCCTGTAAATGTAAAATTAATTTTTCACTTCTCCTCAGGCACATTTTTGAAACTCGGTTTCCGTAAATGTCCATTCCAAAAAAACGGTGTATGAATATGGAACAGAGCAAGCACGAGAGAAACCATGAGTTACGTGGTTCTGTTTGAAGCAGCTACGGAGTTTTTCCTGGAAATTTTTTTCATGGTACATACAACCTTTCACATTAAAACATCTTCATTATGTTTTTGTACATTACCTGTTTTACTGCTGTGTTTATGCACAGAGGACAAGTAATTTTAGAAAGCAGGAAAGCAAGGAAAAGTCAAACATCCCAGGAAGGGTTAATGCTCTCAGTTAGTGTTCATTTGTTGCTATTGTGCTTGACAGAAATGTTGTGTGTTTTCTTTACCTAACCATTGCAGCACACTCATACCTATTTGGGGTTTTTGCACCTGCAGACCAGATAGAGGCAGATATTTGTGGTGCAGCTCCGTGACATGATCAGTGGTTCAGGCGGCTGAACCTTCTGCCAACTGCTCTTTTTGATGAAATCTTACTCTTCCTATTCAGGATTTTATTTTCATGCCCACTCTGTGCCCATGGAGGACTCAGATCAGCACAGGGAAACCTGAAGGACAGTCCTCAGGGCAAGAAGGGGTGGCAGGGAGGGGATGCTTGGGCAGGTGGGCTGGGCTGTGGTCCCCACCACATGGCAAAGCCATGGTCTGGTCAGGCTGCTGCACGTGCCTTGGTGGGGTTAGTTTGTACTAGACAAACCAAGAGCTAGCAGTGAAAAGGCAGGCTTAAAAGGTTGCAAATGGAGGTCTGCCCTGCCGAGTTCCTGTGCTCTGCTTCTGAATTTGAATGTGATGATAAGATAAAAGCAAAAGCAGGTTTGTATTAGGCTGAGCAAACAAAAAGAGAACAGGACTTTTCCATTTAAAATCTCAGCCAATGCAAAGTGTCTAATTTCCCCTTTTCAGTCTGCAGAACAGACCAAGCTATCTCAGCATGGTTGTTGACACCTACTGAAATAAAAATGCATGAAGTAATCTTTGTGAAGGTCACAGTGACTTTACTGCTTAGCACAAAATTCTCACTTAAGCTGGGGCTTCTGGCACATCCTTGTTTGTAGCTAGGGAACCAGGCATTTTGCTCGATAGAGACATGATCTTCCATTGGCTTTGCTCATTCCCAGCCTGACTTGGCTGTGCCAGAAGTACAGTTGGACTGAAGAATGGCTGCTGATCAGACAAAGTGAATTCAAGGACACGGCTCAGCACAAATGCTAAGAAACTGCTGCATCACTTTTGAACGAGGGGAACAACTCATGCTTTCCTGTTTGCCAAATTAAATAAGGACCAGTTGCAAAGAAACGAATGAAATTGCTTGAGTGAAGACAGTGGGGCAGCAAATAAAGGGTGATTTCTAAAAGAATCTGGAGATTTTGAATCACAGTGAGACTCCAGGAACCTAAACTCTGCAGGTCATTTCAAAAACTTCGTTGTATTTCTCCAACTGTGGTAAAAGTGGGAACAGCTACAAAACTTGACATCTCAAAACTTGGCTTCAGTACGGATTTTCCTTTAAAAATAAAGATTCATTTGGAATGGAGTGTAATAACTCTAATATTAGCGTTACCGGTACACTTAGGGATACTTTAAAATATAAAGTATTACATGACAAGGATTGAAGTGGGTCTCTCCACTGACATGTTTTTCCACTCTTCTGTGCTGTTATTAAATCCAATATTACCAAAAAAGCTCCCAACTTACTTTGCAGTTCTTCAAGGCAATGTTTTAGGGCAAAAGGTGTGTGCTCATGTGCAGGTTATGAAATTGCCCTTTGCTGCCTCCCACCCACACCCCTGCTCTCAGCTGCCCAAGAGCAGAGAGCTCAGGGCAGAGGGCTGAAGGATGGCAAAAGATGTGCTCAGCTTTTCCTGCACACCAAACAACAGGACATGAGAGGCAAGTGAGGGCTTATCCACTGGATTTTAACCCCTTCAAAGTAGATGAAGTATTATGAAAAGCATGTGCAACAGCTTCTTCAAACTAGCATTGGGTATTTTTAATGTGTTTTTAAAAAATACTATATGGAAATTAGAAAAAAATATCCCCCCCAAAATCTCCATCTCTTTTCGTATATGCTTTGAATAATGAGCCCTGAGTCACATCTGCAGCTCTTCGCCTTAGAAAGGAAGCATTTAACAAAGTCACATATAAAATATAGGATATTGTGAGGTGTTACTGATGGTAATAAACTCCCATTACAGTGACAAGCCAATATAATGTAACAAGAGAAGTGTACAGTTATTTAACACAGCCAAATTACCCTGAAGCAAAAGAAAAACAGGCTTGCAAAAGGGAGCATGGCACAAATGAATGCAAACAACAAATGCAGTGATGAAAGCCACACACATCAGGAAAAGCATCTCTTTCCCATGTGCAGCATAGCGTGGAGGCAGCACAAATGCTGTGTTGCAGCAGCAAGCCAAGAGCCACCTCAGGAAGGGCACTGCGTCTACCAGGGCCCTGGGTCAAGGCATGGGGGTCATGTCTAGCCAAGATGTTGATTCTGATAATCAAAATGTTTTTCATCAAAATTTGACTTCTCCAAGTCATCGGTGTCAGTGCACAGAGATCGGCAAGTGCAAATACCACCTGACAGCACCTTGGGATCACCTTCATCAGGATGAAACAAGTATCTTCTCAAACCAGGCAAGGTTTTCCCACTGAGTTTAGTGAGCCCCAGTTAGGACATGAACATACAGGAAAAAGTATGCCATATAGACTGATAACAAGGAGTGGCTTAGGAACAAAACCCCAGACATTTGCAGAATGCATAACCTGGTGCTGAAGTGCTCGGAAGACCTGGTTTTTTTTTCCATTGTGTGAATTTTTTTATCGAATTGATGGTTAATGCAATTCATTGACCAAAGCCATTGCTTCTGGTGAATATAGAGCTATTCTGCTGAGGTGAAGTAAACTGGTAAGGGGACATTGTTTTCACAGGAAAAGGAGACTTTCCACAGCCAAAGCCTATATTGGAAGGGAACTGAGGCATCTTGTCAGCAAAATTCTCCCTTTTTGGTTTAAAAAAAAATAATCTTACCAGCTACACTAATTAACATGCAATGAAGCTTGAACTGGTGCCAAAGCTTCTACAGTAGCACAGTGAACAGTCAGAAAACTCAGACAAGAACTTAGTGTTCCTGCCTTGTCATGCTTCTTTCCTCCACATAGGTGGACAGACTGAAATGGGCTGTGTGACCTCCTTCTGTCAGAAACTATTATTCACGTTATGCCACTAATGCCCCTGGCTAGCTCGTCTGCCAAATCTTACATTAGGAAAAAAAAAAAGTCATCGGGTTGTTCCTTTCATCTCTCAGGACTGGCCACTGCCATGGGCCCTGCCAAGGCTGAGAGAAATCCCAGGCTCAGTGATGGGCCAGCGGGGCCAGCCCTGAGGTCCTGCTGGGGTTTGCAGTGGGAGTTGCAAAGGGAAAAAGAGTGGGAAGTGCACTGGGAAATGCAAGGGGAACTGCAGTGGGAATAAGAGTGGAAATTGTGCTGGGAATTGCAAAGGGAGTCATGAAGTGAATTGCACTGGGAGTTGCAAAGTGAATTGCAATGGGCACCACAGTGGAAATCGAACTGGGAAATGTACTGGGAATCACATTTGAAATCACACTGAGAATTGCAATGGGAATTCCAGTGGGAGTTGCCTGCCTACAGCAGGGGAACCCATAAAATCTGTTGACATGGCTCTGACCCTTTGCCTCCTCAGGGAAGGGGGCAGCACATTACTTATTGCAGCACCTTTGGACCCAGGCTGGTGAAATTTGAGGGTGGCAGGCACCATGAGGAGCACCCCTTGTTGCCAGGGCTGGCAAGGCAGTGAGGTGGCTTTGTGCAGCACCGGGGAAGCCCTCTGAGCAGGGACCCCGCAGATGCTGGCCAGGACACCACGAGGAGGTGGGGGACCCTCTGCACAGGGGCTGGCAGCCCTCTTAAGGGCAATGCTCATGGCCAGCCCTGCATGCTTGGGCCCTCACTAGCTACTGCCTGATCGTCTGCATAAGCTATAATAAATAATTTACAATTCAAACTGGATACAGCTAAGCCTCCCTTTAAGCACTGTACGTGTGGGAAGCTGGGCCAGGGCGGCCTTTTAAAAGGTAGTCAGGCTGGTTATGCTACCCCTTGGTGAAGGTACATAGTCTGAGCAGGAGTTAAAAGCAAACTTTGCTCAACAGTGAGGATGTTTATGGTCTTCTATGGCATCTTGTGAAATGAAATAGAGGCCTATTTGCAGGGAAGAGATAACTTCAGCTGCCACAGCTGGCTAGGATAGCAGAGGACTCCCACCTGGAGGGGCTAACTTGCTCCCAATGTTCCCAGTAAGGACACGTTTATCTTGTTTTCATTTGGGCTCTGAATCAGGAAGGTAATAAAAAAATAACTCTTTTGAATGTTCTTGCACTTTGTGTGTGTTTTTACAGGAATTTACAGACACCTGAAAAGGATATTTGCAAAATGACCTATGATCCTTAACCTGCGGTACACACAATAAATCTGCCACCCTAAGCATTGCCGGCCTTTTTGAATGAAAGGCTGCATTATAACAACACATGTGTATGGCTACAGGGCTGTATATCTTACTGGACCTCATACTCAATCAACATTTAAAAAATAAAAGAAAACCAATATAAAACTATCTACACATAAATTGTCTTGCAATGATTTGGCTCTCCCTCCTCCCTCGCCCCTTTCCACCCTGACTGATGGCTTTATTATACAAAGGACAGTAATAAACATCGTAGCTAAGCCAATGAACTTCTTCTCTCACATGTAAATACCTCCTTGGAGGATACTAGGTATGGCCAACAGAAGAATAATGACTTTTTCCCTCCATTTATTCAGTGTTAAGGAAATAACTGTTCATCAAAATGTAGGCTTGGATGTGGTAGATTCCCCTTTTGTATCTGGGCAGCAAAACAGACTTTAAGTGGGAGAGGAAACCCGTTAGCATATCGAAAGGGAAGGATGTTGCCAAGCACTGTGGGCTTAGGGTAGTGCTATATGAGTTAAGTTTAAGTTTGGTTAAGCCTTTTGGTTCATTAGATGACCCTTTGCTGAGCTGAGGTCCCTTTCATATCTCTCATTTCCTAAATTTGGCTATATATCTGATGAGATAACATACACGCACAGCTATGCCCATACTCTTCTCACATGTATGCAGTGATACACTGGATGCCGTGGTACCAAGTGCTGTAAAACTACTGCAAAGAACCTAAACAGGCAAAAAGAAGCCCCTACCATCTGATGTTGTTTGGCCTCACTTGGCTGTTATGCTGATATTTTTTATTTGAGTACAATTTTCACATAAATCCTAAAAACTAATAAATCAATGAATATTGTAAATAGCCTATAGAATTTTTTGAAACGTTGAAACCATTTTCCTTGGAGACCACTGATGACTTTGTTTTGACTACCTAAATATTTTACATGTTTTAGTATTTAAAATAATCACCATGTAGAAGGAGTCTTTAGCACAGCAAAAGGAACGGAAATTGACCACAAATGGTTGTAGTTTCTCAAAACATCTCAGCATTTCCCTCTCAAAAAACTTGGTGGCAATAGTCAATGTTTCCTACGAAACAGTCTGCTTTAGACAAAATCTGCATGTTGTGCAAACAAATTTTTCAGCCAGCTGTCAAGTTCAGGTAGACTATTTCCCAGAAAAGTAAGTGAAGGAATAAATAAAAAGAAACCAACTGTACAGACAAATGCTGCCTGTATTGAGCTGTACCTTCAGAAGGTTTGGCCATAGGACTGAGAAGACATCCTCATGTCCTGTCTGGACTTCTGGTTCAGCAAAGGGTTCGCTGGCCCACCAGTTCAAGGGGTTACTGCAATTTGTGCTGTCATGTGGAGGTGAAAGCTGACAGCTGCCCTGCCTGGCTTCAGGGGGCTGCCTCAGGTCCATGTGCAGAGGGGATCCCAGGGGGGGCTTCACACCCACTCCATCTCCAGCCTTTGCCCCCTGGTGCACCACTCTTACCCTGGCACTTGCAATAGTGGACAAATGCATAAAAGGGTGGGTACAGTGCAACCTCTCCCCCCCTGCCCCCCCCTCCCCCCAGTCTTGATTTTGAGATACATACCTCCAGATGGGACAGCTTTCATACCAGCCCTCCTTCCACACAGGGCTGTTTAAACACTACTCTTAAGACATTCTCTGCAAATTTTAGAGGGGTGAAGAAGGAGAAAGCAAGGGAGGGGATGGATGGTCTTGCAGCACTGGTTGGGGGGATGCAGTGGTTAGGCCAGGCTGAACACAGGGATGCTCCCAGGCTTTGCCAGTGCCTTGCTCACTTTCCCACTTTCTTAAGAGAAGAGAAATGGCTGAAGAAACATTTGATGGGAAATAAGACAGATGAATTGACTTCCAGTCTCCTCTCAGCTTTCCTGCAGGATGAGACTCTGAACACTGGGCCAAGAAGGCCAGCAGCGTGTGGGGGGCTGCCTGTGCGCAGCCCCTGGGGAGGGAGCACTTCTGGGCTGGGTTTCCCAGCATGCGCTGCCCAGATGTGCTGCATCGGGCATGTCAGGATGGGGCTGATTTACTGCATCTGTACAGGCCATCTGTAGGGTAGGAGAGAGCCTGTGTGATAAACATCCAGCCACGCTGGCCTCATGGCACGTGCACAGCAGAGATGATTTATTTGCAAGGCAGTAGCCCTCTGTCCAGCATTTCTGGATATCCAGCAGAGACATAATGCCAGCTGGGCTGCTGGAAAAATATCCAAAATCCTCAATCCAAAATATGCACCATTTCCAGGCAGGAAAACAGCCGTATGCATGGAAAGCCACTGCAGTACTGCTGTCACCCTCATGCCGAGGGTGTGTTGCTGGGACCCATTCTGGCAGCTCTTGCTTGCATAAATGTCTTGCTGAAACCATGGAGGAACCTCACTGGAGTCCCTGACTGCCGGATTTACATCCCATGTGTTTTTCTTTCCTGGCTCAAGACATGCATAACTCACTAGTGAATGTGGCTTGACAACGGCAGACAGAAGAAACTGCTATCAGCCAGCTGTTATTCAGCATGGCCTTTGCTTCCCTCCCTAATTAGGATGAGGCAGCGCCCCAAAAGGTAACGGACCAATCCAGGGGAGATGTAGCAGGCAGCATTGGCTGTACAGATGCCTCATCCCACCGCAGCACTCAAAGGCTTTTTAAAGCAAGTGTTTTAAAAGGCTGCAGGGTCTCTGCTCTGAGTGGCCAAGGATGTATTGCTATTTATAATCTATAATCGTCGGGCGGATGATTCACGGCTTAGCACTTACGCCATTAAAGGTAGCATTAGCACCAGGACCCTTTATGCAGCAACATTAGCAAATGCTGAAAAACACTCTTCTGAAAGGGCTTTGTCACCTTCCCTTGATTGTGAAACGGTCTCTTACACCAACCTTGTACATTTCAATTACCATACACTGGTGTTTCTGCCTCTTTTCCCAACTCATAAAAATCACAGCCAATAAACACAAATCACCACCTGAAGGAGTCGGTGCTTTCCTCCCACTTTAATATACTTGCCCATACTTCAAAGAAACCCGGAGCGATTCTCATATCGGCAGTGCCCAGGCTGCCTAGTCCTAGGCAAGGATTAGCCACGTGTTCACTTGGAACAATCTGCTCTTAGTTTGCTTTAACATGGTTTTTTATCCCTCTAAATCATACTCAGCCATTTGACCTGACAGCAGGCTAATACATGACCTGTTTCAGGGAAGCAGGGTGGGGAAGGGCAGGAGATTTTGCTCTTTTCTTATTGAAAACAGAAGAACCCAACCTGCATCTTGTCAAGTGAGCAGGAGAGGTTTTGCTGGGTTTGTGGGTCGTTGTTTTTTTTGGTTTTTTGTTTTTGCAAGGGGAGAAATTTTCTTTATATGTCCCCCTTTCTTTCCCAATGATAGCTACATTTTAAGATGCCAAGATAATGGCAATGACTTTAAGGCTCCGTAGCAAGAAGCTTGACTGGGAGCTACCAGGGGAGAGACAGACACCACTGAAAACACATGTAACCCTGCAAAACAGAGGGCAGGTAACTGGCAGGCACTAGTAACAGGAGAGGGAATGTAAATACCTCAGTGCCAGACCTATCATCAGCCTGTCCTTGTTTTTCATGGGCCTCTGGCTGGGTTTCCTAGGAATTGATGCAGCATTGATTTCACCTGCCTGCTGTGCTAGCAGGTGGGGAGAGATGGCAGGTAGGAGGGAAGGGAGCTTGGCAGAAGTGCTGGCTTCCCAGCTGGATTTTTCTCACTCCCTCCCAGCACATTCCTACTGGAGTGCTGGGATTTGGACAATGGCAGTGCTGTGGAGCAGGAAAACAAAAGTAGCTTTTCATTCAGGGCTCTTGCGCAAAGCAGTGGCACTTCAAAACTTTCAAAGTGTTGCATGGAAGTATAGCATGTGACTCCCATTAAAGTCAGTATGAGTCATGTGGCAAACAACCCCTGAACACTTTGAAGATATACTGCAATTTATGTTTTTCTGATCTCCTCTTAAAAAAAAAAAAAAAAAGAAAACTATTGTAGACTGGGACCTTAAGAAAAGCCTTTTGAAAGCCGTTCTCTTTCCCTGTTTGCTCCTAGATATAAATCATAGCAGGAGGGAACACAATCAGTTAGGCTGTTACTTGATGATGGCACAGCAATGCCTGGGCAGAGGGATAAAACACTTGCGGAAAAGAAATGTTGGTGAAAATTATATATTGATTACTCAAGCCTCGTATGGAAGTACTGAATGCAGTACCACCAAGGTGGATTTCAATACAACATAAAAGCTTTCCACGGAAAAGATGAAACGTTTCACAGAAACTGGAGGGAAAGGGTGCTTCTGGGTCTGTGTCAGTGCCAACATTCCTGCAAAGATAGGCAATCAGGGAGCTGAAGGCGTGTGGATCTCACTGCCCCCTTCCCACATGATCAGATCTAGCAGGGCTGATCAGCTTTGGTGCCAGGTTTGGAACTGGTGGCACCCACTGCATGTGCATCCCCCCAGTAAGGGTGAAACCTGGCCCACATTGTGCAGCTAACTGAGAACTTTCCGTAAGTCCAGGCTTGTGGTTCAACTTGAAACCATCAGGAATTTGTTCCTCCTGGCTCCCTACTGACACCAGGGGACCAAGGGACAATGCCTCAGTCGGAAGAGTGCTTGGGACATCACCTACGCATGTCCCATGCTGCAAAACCCTCCACAGCACCATAAATCCTGTCCTGCAGCTCTGCTGTTACAGGGTGCCAGGAGAGGCAGGCAGCCCGTGGTGCCATCCCAGCTGTGACACCGTGACACACTGCTATTGACCAGCACTCACAGGTGAACATCACCTATGTGACCTCAGCCTCCAATTCTTTGCACCCCTCAAGAAATTCACCTCATAGTGCTCCTCAAAAAAGAAAAAAAAAAACAAGTTTTTGCATCTTGCTAGCCCCTAAGGAGCCACCATAAAAGGGGATGAAGGATTTATCACTGCAGAGGCAGAACGACAGCTCAGTGACTACTAAATAACTACAATAGAGACAGGATTTGTTTTGGTGAATAGTAAGTAGAACAAACAAAAAAATCACATTCCAATGAGAACTATGACTGGTGTTAGATTATATGGATACATGGAGAAAAACGTAGGAGTGAGACTTTTTTGATACTTACTTGATATGTTTTGACAGTTTCAGAATAAATTGTTTCAATGCATTATTTTAAGAGATGTTTTCTAAAATTCACCTGAATTCAGAAATAATGAAAAAACAATAATATATTTTCCTGAGCCAAAGTGTGGGGGGTTCTATCTTTTTTAATTTAGTTACTGAACCATGGAAATAAAAATCCATTCAGGTAAGGCCAAGCAAAATCAAGGTTGATAAGAGACCTGATAATGCGATTGCCATTCACTCTTGTCCCTGCCTGGCATATAAAATGTTTTCAGGAAATTAAAACCTCCATAACAGCATGAATGGAATATTGCTTCTCTGTACTCACATCCTCTAACGTTTATTCTTCATTTTATCTTTGTTTGTCCTTGTCTCACTTTTCATCATCTGTGGGATTTTTTTACGAAAGATATTTTGTTCCCAGGCAGAAAGCACAAGGCAGGTGAGAGAAAATGTAGTGCTGCACTACAGCAAATTCACTGGAATTAAGTTGGATGTAGTGAAATTAAGTTGGCTAGTGAAATGCATCTGTCCAGAAGATAAGATGCATTGATGTAGCCTCTACCTTTGTTCCCAGAGTAGAGGAATTTAAGAGGCAAAATCAAGACGGGCCCACTTGTATTTACCACCCTGGTTACACATCTTTGCACATCAAACTTCCCAACTATTTCCATGACAACAGATTATAGACTGACACTTTTTTCCTCCATTGGCAGTGAATTTATAAACCAGGGATTTATGAAGTATTGTTGTTAAGAGATGCATCAGCATCAGAGAGAGACATGGCCTGCGTTTCTGAAATAACTCACGCCTGACTGTCAGGAGGGTGGGGGCTCTTTGTGAAACACCAATGCTTAACATTCACTCCACTGCATCACCAAACATCGCCCGCTCGCACTGGAGCCCTGGTAAGTGGTGAGCAGATACAGCATGTCATAAATCACGCACTATATCCTTGCTTTTATGCTTTTGTAGTTTTATTGCTTCACTTTAGCTCATAGCTGTTGTCACCAAATCAATTAAAAGTTTACTCATCACTTATCACCCTTGGGTAGGGAACATGTGGGTACTCCCTTCCTTCCCCAGTGCTGGGATGTGGGGTGGGCTGTGGGAATCATCTCCTGGCCCCATCACGGCAGTTTAACAGCATCCTCACCTGTGACTGTTCCACCAATGCATGCCAGGTGCTGGGCTGACATGTGGACTCCTTGGGGCTACTCCAGAACCAGATTAATCCCAGATTCCCTTTCTAGCTCCTGCCACTGAAAGCACAAAATGATAGAATATCCTGAGTTTGAAGGGACCCACAAGGATCACTGAAGTCCAGCTCCTATCCCTCACTGGGCAGCCCCAAGAATCACACCACCCTCCTGAGAGCACTGTCCAAACTCATCTTGAACTTTGTCAGGCTTGGTGCCATGACCTGCGGAACCTGTTCTGGTACCCAACTGTCCTCTAAGGGAAGAAACTTCTCCTCATATCCAACTTAAAACTCCTTCCCCTAACACAACTATATGCCATTCCCTTGGGTCCTATCACCGGTCACCAGAGAGAACGGTGTCTGAAGCAAGCAGGAGGCAAAGTGCAACAAGCAAATAAGGAGCAGCAGCTGGAAATCAGCCCCAAAGGCCCCCACTGAGCAGAGTCATGGCCCCAACAGCAAAGCCCCATCATGGCACAGGAGAGCCCCAGGACATGGAGAGCCCAGGAATGGAGGGACTAAAGCGCCTTTGACTTCTCCACAAGTCACCTTTGTCCCAGCCTGGTTATACAGAGAACCAGTTCAAAGTATGAAGGGACAGTTCAGCAGAAATCAGAAGGAGAAGAGCCTCCTTTAAAAGCCATGGTTTGATTTGTAGTTCAGCAAGTCCACAAGAATGATTGTTCAAAGCCAAAGGAAAGGTTAATGTGTAAACGTTTCACCCCTGAAAACTCAGGTACAGCTCCTGATTGTGTCACAAGTAAAAAATTAGATTTTTTCCAATATGGGGAAATACTACAAAGACCTTTAATGAGTCCATAAAAACATTAGGATAGCTTTAGTCACTTTCTTTTAGTAACTATTAGGCTTGTACATTTTCTTAATGGAAGTACAGAGCAAGAAAAGTGCTTCCTTATGAAGAAAAACGAGGAAATGGCTGCTAAAAGTGGAATTAGTCAAGGTTGTGGAAATGTTTTTGCCTCCTCCATCCACGTGAAGAAATATGAGGGAGAGTCAGGGGAGAGTGAAGGAGACTTGAACAGGGAAGGCACAGCTGAGAAAGATACAAGTCACTATGGGGGCATTACTGGATGTTTCCTTTGAAAAACAACAAGCCTAACTAACACAAGGAAACTCCATTTTTGTAGGATTTTCCCTTGCCAGTGAATGCTTATCACTTTTTCTAGATTTATTTCTGCCTCATTACAGTAATGTTAGTAATGCTGATTCTGTCTTCAGTATGAAAGAGGTAAAAGTCTTACTGTGAAAATCAAAGAGCTTTTTTTTAATACTATCACAGCATCCCTTGGAAAGAGTACTTTGAGTCCAGAAATATCACACTAAGGGAGATCCTTTAAACTGATTTCTGCAGTTTTCCTCCTCCCTTTTATATTCATTTTAAAGTAATTTCAACAATGCTGACTAATAAGTGAGGATGCAATTCCTAGCATTGACACAGCACTCATCTATGTGGCGGTTGATTTTTACTTGTTCGACACCCTCTGCCTCCTGCTGTCCCTGCTACCTGACCTGCTCAGCAGCAAGTCTGCCTGAAGCATTTCCAAGGCTTATCCACTCTGCAGCGGAGGAGCCCTTACGACTCAGTCCCCATGCAAAGAGGGGCACTGGCAAGCGAAGGCTGTCTGCCACAGACGCCAGGGGCAGAGCACTGCACTCCTGGGATAGTTTGGGTGGCAGCAGGGAGTACGCAGGCTGTCCAGGTCCCCTGGAGGCAAACAGAAGGAGAGACATGACCTAGGGCCAAGACACCACCTTCACCATAAGTTCAGTAGTACTGTAGGAGGAAACATCACCAGTTCTCTTCCCTTCACCTCAGGAAAGATGCTGAGAGCACTCTGGGGACGCAGTGATATTTTCAGATCTGCTATTCCATTGCCACCTGAGCTCTTTCCACAGGGGCCCAGATGCTTTCACTAAGAGTCACTGTCTTGTTTGAACTACACATCCACAGTAAAGGTGCCTGCCACTTTCCAGGGCGTTTTCCCAGCCCAAAGCCTGCCTTGGTGGCCCAGTCAAACAAGGGGAGCTGCACAGTGCCCAGGAAGCATAGCACATCCCATGACAGCCATGACAGGGCTATGCTCTCCATGGTCAGGGCTGGAGGGCTGTTCACGGTAGATGAGGAGGGATCAGGGAGTCTTAAGAAAGTAAGAAAAAAAGCAGAAGCAGAGCTAGTCAAGGCCACCTGGGCAGGACAGAAGAGGTGGAGAGCTGAGTAGTCCCTGCTCCTGCTCCCCAACCCACCTATCCCTGTTCTCTGAGAATCTCAGATCAGCAGCCCCCATTCACAGGTCCCAGTGCTCTCTGGCCCAGCCTGCCAGAGGAACTGGAGTGGGGCCAAACGGGGCTCCAGGGACATGCTGAATGAGAGAAGTGACCATGCTCAGGGCAAAAACAGGTGGACATGGTAGAACAACAGCCCTGAGCATGCAGGCAGCTTCTGGGGTCAATCTCACCAAGCACACATATGTGTGCTGGTGTGCCATGAGGTGTCAGGCGCTATCCATGGCAGCAGCCTTGCCAGCCCTGGGGTGCAGGAGCCAGCAGTACCCAGCAGCAGCAAGAGCACCGCACACCCACAGAGCTCTCACTGCACATCTCCTAGAGAAAGCTGCAGTGCAAGGCTGACCAGCCTCTCCTCCAAAATTTTCACTGTTGCCATCCATTACAGGAGTTATTTAAGCAGTAAGAGCACTGGCAGAGACATTCAGCCCTGCACAACACCCCATCTGAGCCCACAGTGCTACATGTGGCCCAGGATACTGTGGAAGCCAAGTTTCTGTATTGATTCTCATTTTCTACACATATCCAGGAATCAGGGATATGGCATCCCTGCATGCATTTATAGACCACTCCCTTCCTTACGTTCAGTCCCTGGGAATTACCAGTGTGGGCTGCCTAAAGAGTAGGGTGCAACAGTTGCTTTAGCCTATGGTTTGCAACTCCAAAGCTGACCATGTCTCACACGCTCCAACAGAAGTGGGGGGGAGGGCAGGGTCCATCAGCAAACACCCAGCTCTGCCAACACTTTGAATCTCTGACTTCACAGAGAGGGCAAAGCTTGGCACTGGTACTGCCAGTGGCACTTGGTTCAGATGTGCCATTCACTATACACCAAAGTCACCCCTGCCTCCTCTCATTTGCTGTGCAGAGGTCATGTTAATCTGTAAGGCCCCGCCACGCTCAAGACCCCAGCTATCAAAGCCTGCCTCCCCCTGCAACATCCTTTACCCCCTCGACTGACAGCCCACCACCCCGTGCCAAGGATTTCGGGCAGTGAGGCACTCAGGCCTTGCAAATGCAGCACCTGCAGATCTTTTAAACTTTGGCCCTGGGTCCTTGCATCCGTGCAGAGAGGTGGGATAAGCTCAGCACGCCACAAACAATTACAGGGAGGTGGAGGAGAGACAAGCACTGCTCGGCTCTGTAGCAGTCAGCAAGCAGATGGCTCTCTCAGCTTGCTTTGAAACAGAGCTCCAAGGCATGAAGGAAGGCCAAAACCCATCACCTCTCCTGGGGGCTGGGCTTTAAAAACCTGCGCTTTGTGCACTACTGTAGTATAAATATTAGACTTGCTCACTTTCCTGCTTCCAGACTCCTGAGCAGAGCCGAGGCAGGCCCCTGCACACCCCTGGTACACAGAGCCCGGCTAACATGTCCCATCTGCAGCAGTGAATCAGCAAAATCCATCAGTATTTCCCAGCAGGATTTTGGCACCTGCTCACAGAGTGAGTCGACAGCCGAACCTGTTATTCCCCACTGCAATAATAATAAGCCTGCGTTTTCACAATGCTTTTCAGTGGAAAGTTTCCCAAAGCATTTCACAAACAGCATGAAGCATAGAAAAAGGGGTTGTTCCTGCCAAAACCTGAAGCGCAGCCATTCTGTTCTGGAAAACAGCAACTGCTAAATAATGAAGAGAAACAACACAGAGCTTTTTAGGAAGCAAAAACAAATGGCTGGAGGAGTGTGGAAAGACATCCTGGAAACTTAGATAGAATTAATTAAAAAAAAGAAAAAACTGTGGATATGTAACTGTCTTGGCTTTAATTTTCATATCAAAAGGATTCCTTTTGTTATTTGTGTGCCAGTCATAACAGGCTCCTGCTTCTTTGGAAGACAATCAGTGATCCAATTCCTACCTTTATTGAAAAAAATCCCAATGCTGAAGAACATTTAGATCACTTAGATGTCCTCCAGTCAGCAGGGCAAGGCAGACTCTGACAAAGGCTCCTAGAGATACAGAAGGGAGTTGCTGGGTAATTTCAGAAGCCATAGCAATTATCTTTGAAAGTCCACATAGGAACAGGGAAATTCCAAAGGCACAAGTGGAATTGGGTCTAGCTGAAGGTCTCTGATGGTAGGTCTCCACATTGGAGCTGGGTGCCTAAATTTACATCAGTGGAGACCCAGACAATGAAGGTAGGGAGCAATGTGACTCATCCTTATGTAGACACCGATGGGCAGCTCAGGTGAATTCCTTTCCAGGTTATGCACTAGGACCTAAGCTTGGATCCTTCTATCATTTTGGACTCCTTGGCATATCCAGAATGTTCATATAGGGCTGACATAGGAGACGTGGCCAAGGGCGCCTTTTTGGAGTGGCAGCTGGAGGGGTGGTTTAGACCTTAGGCATCCCAGGAGTCATGGGACAGCCCTGTTCACCAAACTCCTTCCCACCATGGATCCCTCCCACCTCCAGTGGGAGTGCAGAAGCCTCATGCCCACACAGGTGCCAAGTCCTGCATACCTACAGTTCACTGCCTTCGGCTCCAACTGCCTTCTGCCCCTCAGGGCTGTCACAGCTAGAAACAGAAGGACCTCAGAGCACTCTAAATGAAAGGCCCTACCAGCAGAAAGGGGCAAGGAATATCCAAACTTCAAATTCCCATATGTGCTTGACAGCTTGAGCTCCAAGTAGCAGTCACAATGGTCTGACACTGACACACTTGGTGTCTTCAGAATAGAGGCAGCAGTGAGACACAATGGAACAGTGATTGCTGAAAATACTGCTGGGTCTGCAAGCAGTGCCTTCAAATCCAGTATAAAGCATTCAATCAGTCTATCATTATATATTTTCCAGTTAATTTAATTTCCATAATATCTCACTGCACCTTGTAGGGATTGTTAATTTTCTTTATTTTTTTTTTTTTTAATTTTAGAAAGAATGCTACACCTGGATCTGTAACACTCCAGAAAGAGCCATGTGAGAACGCATATTGAATGCATTTTTGCATTTCCTAGAGATTATCAGATTATAGTTATCAAATCATGGTTTATGATTTAATTACTTTTCATTATCTGAGCTGCAGAGTTCTTGAACCTGAGAAACCTACTCCTTCAAAGACTAAAAAAAATAAATTGCTAAAAAATAGTATCCTCTGTAAGCAATTCTATAAGCCCTTCTGAAAAAAAGCCCTTGCACATCCCCAGCACTACAGAAGAAACAACTTCTATTGTTCAAGAAAAAAACAACATTAGCTTTCTGAAATAAAATTCCACGTTTCATTGGGAGGCAGGAGCTTTATCCTGAAACGCAGAAGGGGGTTTCCATACTTCTGTGTAAATCTTTCTTATTTCAACAAGACCTCGCCTTTAATACTGCAGTAGATAAAGTAGCTGGGAAAAGCTGTTTAATAACTGACAAAATGTCAAAGTACATTTCTGCAACACAAAGAGATCTATGATGAAATGTGTTCTAGCTTTTCTTTAAAATTCTTTATTAACATGTTCAAATATTTAAACTAATCCCAGGGAAGAAGGGGAACAGAGATTAGGTGCCAAATTAATTGATTAGCTTAAAACGAAGACTACACTGAAAAAAATCCCTCTCACGTGTCGCTTTGTATGTCTGCTTAACTTGTGTAAATAATTGCAGATGCAACTAATTGGCCTAAAATATTACCAACCAATAGTAGCAGTGGAATAACAGGATTCCTCAGAGATATTGGTTTGAGATGACATCTCTTTTGCAAACTGCCTGGTTTTGATTTTGTAGAATCATACAAATGTAGGCTTAGTTTAAACCTCAGGAGGTCAGCTAATTTTAATCCATTCTTCTGTCCTCAGGCAGGAGTGAACAACCATTACTGAGAGATATGTGTCTTGTGTAGCCCTAAAACACTCCACTCTGTCTCAGTAGCCCCTGCCAATTCTTAACAGTCATTACGTTTAACCTAAATCTCTCATGTTGCAATTTAAGCTGATAATTTCTTGTCTTGCCTTTGGTCATGATGAAGAAATGAGCAACATCCTACTTATAGCAAGTTTATACACATTTTAAGACATCCGAGATCCCTGTCTTCTCTTCAGTATTCATTTTCAGGAAGCAAATTACTCAGTCCTTTCTTCCTCCCCTTTTGCTCATCCCTCCCTTTCATCCATCCATCTATCTACCCATCCATGCATGCTGAATTTCCCAGATGTCTCACAACTTTCTTTTTGTTCTTTGTGTTCTCTGTAATTTATCTGTATCTTTCTTTACCTGAATCTCCCAGGTCTGGATAATAGTAACCAGCTGAGACCTTGCCACTGTCAGGTAAAAATCTATAATGGTCTCCTCTGTCATGTGCCAACAAGGCTCAAGACATGGATTGCCACAGCTAAAGAGTTGTGTTGTGTGTTGTTTTTTTCACAACAGCATCACTTGTTAATGCACAGATCACTTATCAATAATTCAAATTATTTTCATTTGATATAGAAACTGCAGGTTTCTCCTATATGTGTGATATTTTTCATTGTCTTTGTACAGTGCTATCTATTGATTTAAAGTAAGCTGATTAACCAGATAAGTATCCCCTTTTCAAGGGCATCATTTAGCCCATGTCTTCCCAGTATTTTTATGAGTGTAGAAATACAGGAAAAACTGTAAATTCCACATGTATTACAGCTATTGCGCATTTGCTTTGCCAGTCACTCTGCCAAAGAAAGCTATCAGGTGGGTTTCACATAGCTCATATGGAAGACAGGTAGGATGGCTTGCCATTGATCCCCTAGTTTTCCTCTATTCTAGCATCATGAAGTGCTTCAGAGTGTTCCAGTGCTATCTCTGTGTTGGCTTTAAGGGCACTCATGAACAATGATGAAGAACTGGGTTTGTTAAGTCCTTGTTCTCCATCCACAAGGTTAATGATGTTAACTTTTTTTTTCTTACATCCAAGCTAGATACTCCCACTTGATGCCTTTGGCTGTTTTGGAGGGGAAACAGACTGTTGTTCTCCTCCATGCTAACAGAAAGGTCAGGACTGGGCAAGGCACAGTGAGGGCAGCCACCTTCCCTGTGTGTTGTCTGGAAGAAACATGTAGCTGCATCTTTTTCTTACTGTTCAGTGTATGTCTGGCTGCCCACTTCATAGCTCTAAAGTGTTTCCCTTTAGGATCCTTTGTTCACCATTCACCTTTAAGAAAGGGTCTGGTACACACTTTGTGGCTGAAGGTGTCCACTGGTTAGTGTCTAGATGCCTGAGGTACTTTATAATACTACAGGATGCTTTTGACAGTCTTGTGAGGCCCATTTCAAATCCCACTTCAAGTGTCTTGAAGAAATAAATGCTGGAAATAGAAAATTGTGAAAAAAACTTAACCCAGAAACGGGCATACAATGATGCTTTACCAAGGAATCACACAAGTGTATCTGGGGAAAAGCAAGGTCCTATGCAAGATCAGTATTTGCACATTGTTTACCTACTGTCGTTTCTAATGGTTTACAATGCTTTGACTCGGGTGGATTTTTGCAAAACAGAGAGGTTTAAAAGGTGGTTCCTGAGGAGAGGCTACTGGGTTATCTAGGCCAGTTTCTGCTGAGTTAGGAAGCCTTGGATCTTGTAAGAATATCAAAAGTTCAATGTATGTAGATCTGAGATGAGAGCTACAGTGAACATCAGGAAGCAGGTTTGCATCTTTTGGGAAGTGTGGAAGTGACAAAATGAGTCTTTAGCACAAATGTCTAAGGAAAAGTGTAATTCCTTTTTCACCTTCTCAAGGTCAGGGTAATTCCCAGAGTGTTCAGCTTGACCCATTAAATTTCGAATTAATCTTTCTTTGTTTTGGATTTTAAAATCCACTCTTTTAGGTACTCAAAACCAGAGGCAAGCTCTGAAGTATAGTTTTGTATCGCAGTCTTGATGGACTCAAATCTGTCTCCTATTAAATTCAAGCAAGAATTGTATCCTAATCATACAAAATAAAGGATTGTGAAGTGTGGGCTGTTCAGTGTTGCTGAGTAGTTTGGCTTTAGCAGGCTCAAGGGCAGCTTCACTTGCACTGTAGTGGTGAGGCATTAGAGGCTTCGAAGAGCTGTGGGCTTTCTGCTCTAGCAGGGCAGGGAATTAGCCTACCCAGTCCATTAGATATGTCTATTTCAAATGAACATTCCCATCACCTGCCTTTTTACCCTCCCCTGAAGTAGATAGACATTTAAGTATAACAAATAATATAAGGGAGAGAGGAACATTATGATTTAACCCCTGGAGGCACTTTTCTTCCCATGCAGTATAAAGTGCCTTGGTAGTCACCTACCCTAGATACCCACTAAAAACAGACAATGTGAATCCTATTGTTTATGCTTTCTTTTGCATTTCCAATTAAAAACCTTGTAGAATTCCACAGCCTGATAAATTTTAACAGATCCGTTCTGCTGACTCCAGAGGCTTGAGACAGACTGACCTTTCCCACTGAGATGGCACACAGCACCTTGAGCCAGAGCCATCAGATAGCTGATCATTACAGACTGGCCAGTGGGGTTTAGGATCATATCCCCTGAGTGATAAAGGCGATTTCCCTCTCCAGAGAGCCTGCAGAAACAGAGATGTGATAGTGTGGGTAGTGCCTGGGATAAGGGAGCCCAAAGGTCAGGGCCTTGCTTCACTTGATTCAAGTAAGAGGCTTGAAACAAAAGGTGCATCTATGCCGCGCTGTGAAAAGAGGGGTGGAAAGCCCCAGCACAACAGGATCTACCTCATTGCCAGAATGGGCAGGTTTTACAGCTGTGTCAACAGAAAGCTGCACCCAAACTGCTGGCCCCACTGGGCAGCAGGGCTTGCCAAGGTAGGCACTTCAAACGGGCTTGTGTTTGAGTGGAAGGTGTGCCCAGGGCAGCATTTCAGGCTGAGATGGTCTAACTTTAAGCACTCTCATCAAAGTGTCTAAAAGGCAGCAAAAGGCTGCCTCTAATCTAAACATTAGCATTTACTATCAGCTGAAATGCCATAGGTACAGTAGGACCCCAGCTGGTGGCCCAGAAGAGCACAGGTTACCCACAGATTTGTTGCCATATCTGACAGTCTCATGTGGATCTCATCAAATCCTCATCATGTGGATGTCTCAACCCATGATATCTAAATGTCTTTAGACACCCCTGGTTAGGCAACTGTAGCAAGCCCTGGATTGCCATTGATAGCAAAGGGAAACTTAAATGTCCAGCTCACATAGATCTATGTGACAATTTCAAACCAAATCACACCCACTGTCTCCATAGGTATGCTGGATTAGTCCCTTTAGACTGGCTTTGGTACAATCTGTAGCTCACTCCATCATACCAGCTAGAAATTACCTCAGCCCTGCAAGCCATTGCCCTAAACAGGCCTCTGGCTATTTAGAAGCCCCTCCGCAGCTTGGGCAGAAATTCCACCTCAGAAGTGGCAGATTTTACCTCTGTATCTTTTGTTTCAGCAAAGCAACATGTTAGAAAACTTCCATCTGGATTTCTTTGAAGATGCTTGAGAACGGCACTGATTTTTTTAGAGCTTACTGCCCATGTTGAGGCTGCCATCGGGACCAGTACTCCATCCCTTTATTGCTCCCTTCACCATGTTGTTTCAGAAGGACACAGGAGTTGGCCATAGGCCTGAGTTTATTCTTTCCAGCAGCCCCTTGGCATCCCCCGTGGGGGTAGGGGGACAGAGAATAGGCAGAGACACTGGCTGCTTCAGTGTGCAGGGGCCTCCCAGAGAACTGGGATGGTAGTTTGGGCAGAGGGCACAGCCAAGGAACGTGTTTGGACAAGAGCTTCCCGGAAGAGATGACGCTCATACTGGCATCCTTACTGAAACACCCAAGAAGGGTGTCCTTTCAGCTGTAACCTGAGTGTTAACATTGTTGTCTGCTAATGAACTGTATCTTTTTAAATCTTGCAGATGCCCAGATATGTAAAGCTGCTCCTTAAACTTCTCCTGCATGAATAGGTCATAAGTTGTTACTTCCTTAGCACTTCACATTCCTGGGAAACCAATTATTTTTATTTCAGAAACTGTGAATCCTACAAAGCCTGTTCCTAGCTCAAAAATGTAGCTGAAAGCATAAGTACTCTAAATTAGGAGCATGATCTAATTGATTAGTTTTACAAAAATATGAGTTCCAAATTGAAGCAAGGTAGAAGCTTTCATTGTCTTGACTGTTTTAAAGCATGAGTATTTCCTTTTTAACGTTGCTTCTCAATAAATATTCTTTTTAATGAATTCCAGTGATGTCTTGTGCATTGCTATAATTTTATCAGGCTATGCTGAGATTTTTTTTGGTTTGTTTTTTTTTTTTTTCCTTGAGAGGCTTACATGGGTGTTCAAGGTACTTGATCTCCTGGAAGGGTGATTTGGGAGGCCATCTGATATAATGGGCTGGCACAAGCCTGGGATGGTGAAGACCCAGGTGCTAATCTCCATTTTGTGACCTTGGGCAAATCATTTCATCTTCCTGCATTTCTTTCCTACCTTTTATCTTTCTTTAACACTCTTAATTAAGCCAGAGTGCTACAGATAATACCGATAATAACCAATCTTTCCTTTTCATGAATTAGACATGCTCCTCTTAAAATGCCACAGAGGTTGGACTGTGGTGAATGTGTGCAATTACTTTTAGTGAAGAAAGTGGCTGTTGCCCACAACCTCCCTGAATTTGTATGAGCATCTGGATTAATTATATCCTGTCTTCAGTAATCCTCTGGAGAATGAAAATAATGAAGGGTAAATACCTTTTATTAATACAATTATGAAGTGTAATATGAAAAAAGCTGAATGCACCATACATTTCAGTAACTCCTTAATGGAGGACACAACTGGAACAAACACCTTGTCCTCAGACATGTTTCATGCTGAGTTTCAGCTGATACCAACACCCCCCCGGTTTTGACATGGAGACACGTCCAAGTAGAAATTGATGGGTCCTGCGATACTGCGAATGTGCTTCTTGGAGCTCAAATCATGTGTCAAGAAATGTTGTCCCTCTCCTACCCCAATGCTGCAGATGGGGGGAGGATTGGGGTCCATGAAGTCAACCTGAGCAGCCACAGCAGGCTGCATATTTGGGAGGGGTGGAGGCAGCTGCCAAGCTTCTAAGCCACTGTTCAGTGGCTGAGGATGTCTCTGTGGAAGTCACTCAGCCATGATTAGGAAAGTAAAACTTTCAGCAGAAAATAATACCCCGGTTAAGCACTCTTAGTGCCTAAAGTAAACAGTGGCATCTTTGTGTTGAAAAAAAATCAGCAGGAGAAATCTAACCTGTGAAAGCCATCTGGATGAACACAGTGGAAAATGGATCATGACAGTCTGAGTGCAAGAGGATGTGATGAAAGGTATATTTGCTTTCAAACAGATAAAGTAGATGAAATGTAAAAAACCCAGAGTCCTCTTAATGCAGCTCCAGTGTGTTTAGTTGAAGGTCACAGCAGTGGGGTACTCAAGCACTCTGAGCCCCCCAGCAATGTTAATGCAGCCTCCTTGCAGAGCCACGCCACGAATGGCCAGGGTGGTCTCTCCCTAATGCCAGCTCTCAGACAGACAATGCACAACGCATGGTTATTACTTGAGAACAGCTGTAGGAGCACTTTAAAGAGCCACTTATGTAGGACATTATTACCCAGGAAAGAATTGGAAAAAAGAGGCAGTGTCTGTACAAAAGCCTCTGGAGCAGAGAGACGGTTCTGCCCCCTGTCTTGAGTGCAGTGCTGCTCTGCTCTTTCATTCATTGAACACGATTCGCTGCACACAGTTCAGTAGGAATATGTACAGTTTACAATATTTTAAGGAATGGCTAGAATTTCACCCTCAGAGGAATCTTTAGGACATAAGTTTTTCAGATTACAACATCGGCTGTCTGCTTCTCATCCTTCTGGTAGAAAGAGAGAAAAATTAATGTATTTTGCAAATTGGCGGGGTGTGTCTTTCTTTTCTCTCAGCTCATTTATTGCTAGAGCCTAAAACCCTGCAAGGAGAGAAATACACGCTTAGTATCTAAAAAGCCAGTTGAACAAGCAGGTTTGGCTAAACAAACTCGGAGGTACTGTCAGCCTCAACTCTCCTACAATCCTGTGAAGAAATGCACAGTCTTGCTGATGAAGAGGTCCTACAGCTTTGCTACCCAAATACCACTATTCCCATGCATGTGAAGCACACCAGAGCCCTAGTCTAGTCACCTCTGGGAAAATATGGTGCATCTCTACCACAGAACTTGTTGTCCTGTCTTTATTTTTCGGCTTCCTATTGTCTGATCAGGAATTAGGGGAAAATGAATTCACTTCAAACCAGAATGAGCTTAAATTCTTTACAAGCAAATCAAACAGACCTTCAAAGTTATGCAGACATGTCTAGCTCCAGCCATTGCAATGTGTGCAATTACTTTATACCCTGAGAACAGGATGTAGCAATGGGACTGCTGGCTTTTATTTTCTAAGAAGCACATGTTGCCCCCATCTCTGCATTGTTATAAACCCTTCATGTCCGTGTAATTTTTATTTTCCGCTCAATTAAGTAAGATGTAGTCCCCAGCAAAATATTCAGAATGTTTGGACTGATAACTCCTTACAGAGGCAAATCACAGCCTTCTGAAGATGGGGAGGAGGGGTGTTGCCTGCACATGATTCATCTCCCTTTGCAGCAGACAGGGCTGCCTAGTGCTAGTCCTCAGCTGCCTGCTTCCCTGCCCACATTGAGGCATCCAGCCCCTTCCAGTTATCCCTCCTGGTCTCTGTAGCCGTTCAACACAAAATTTCCAGGTATCTCACTCTCTAAACGCCTAAGGTCGACATGATCCTCAGGGGCAAGTCACTTCCCTGCTGGGAAGGTAATGCATGTTCACACACTATCATTTTCTCCCTTAGCCTGTGCTGCTATCCTTGTCAAACACACATGAGCACACACACACAGATGTGACACTTTTAAAAGCACAGTCGAGAATGAACCCTGCGTTCACATCAAAGAACATAAAATACCCCTGCCTTAAAAAACTATCAAAATCATCAATAAACTAAACTGCATATGCATCAAGGAACAGTTAAGGTATCCAAATAATCCTAATTCTTACCCTGCTGAGAGACCAACCATCTGCCATCTCTTATTTCCTGTGCAGACTGCTGAAAATACACACCACAAAATGCTAGGTCTGCTTTTATTTACATATATACATGCATATATATATCTAGCCTACAGTACTAAATGTCGTCATGCCAACCTTTATATTTTTCGTGTACTATAATTTTATGATCTGGACCCACGAGATCAATACATAGAGAACAGAGCTGGCAACGCATCAAATGGCACTGGGTAGTTCCCAGAAATAAGCCAGGTGCTTGGCAGCCTGGAGCAGCAGACGAGGAGGAGGAGAAAGTAGTACCTGCCTCCTGGGGGATGGGTGTGAGGGTTTAAGCCACTGTCTGGCCCCACGAATAAATGCCACGAGTCCATGCTCCCTTGTAATGTTTCTGAATTCTCCAACAACCTCCACCTTTTTGATCAGACCAACCAGAGCACTGCAAACTGCACACACAGCTTCAAGGAAATGTGTCTGAAATGTTTTTCAGAGTCGAGGAAGCAATGGCAGAGAGAACAGATCCAGAATGATAGAGGAGATAAAGAAAAGGAATCTGAAGGGTAAGGATGAGGTAACAGCATATCAGAGACTCAGGTTCAAACCCTTGTCCTCCATATGAGCGAGGTGACAGGTCTGAAGTCATCTGCCCCTGTGCCTGAGGACAAGTGCACCTCCTGTCTTCAGTGCTAACCTCCAAAAAGATTTTTTGGCCACATCTTGTAACGATGAAGCCCTGCTACACTGGTGTTGTGCAGTGTAAGAGGGCTATGCCCAGAGGTCCATGTCCTTGGACCCTTAAGTTGTAAAGGCTTTCTACCAGTATGCAGTAGGTCTGACACCAGATACACCTCATTGCCCGTGCAGCCTCTCATAGGTGATATGAAAGCACAAATTAAAACTTTATACCAAAGGAACAAGAAGAGTGGACTTGCCACATGTCTGTGGGAAGGCTGCTCTGTGCATTGCAGCATTAGCTGGGGTCCTCCATCACTTGCAAAAAACCTCTGTGCAGGTATGGAGTTGGTGACTCTCTGATGACCATTTCTTACCCGAGTTGGTTTGTCTTGCTGAAGAAAGCCTAAAACCTCCCTTTCCTCTTTCCTAGCTCAGGACCAACTGAGCTGTGCTCACCCCACATTCAAAGCCACCTCCTAGAGCAGATGAAGCCCTCACTAACCTTTATGCTTGGCCTCATATGCCATTTAAGACCCCATGTGCTCACAGGCTTCCTTCTTTGACTCCAGATCACAAACGTTTTGTCTGCCAAGAAACATGAAAAGGCTTTTCTGACAACATCACCCTGTGGGCAGTGCTGGGGCATGAGAGAAGGCCTGACATGAGGCTTGTCCATAGCTTAGTGTTCCTGGGAGGCTGCAACCACCCTCTCAGGCGCAGGGGATCAATGCTGTTGTAGTGCTCCCTGAGTGGCATGGAGCATGTGCCCTCTCATGGGGGAATTCACAGTCCACAGTGGACAAATGGAGCCAACCTTGTTCATGCCAATATTGGCTGCCACTAGCTTGCATCTCTGCCTGTCTGCAGTACCACTGTAGGACTCTCCCACAGATGCTCCAGCAGGGACTTGTCATCAGCAAAGCACAACACCCTTCACAAGGCAAGCATCACCTCAGAACAGAGCCCTGCCTCAGCAGGGAAGCAGAGATACCAACAAACAATGTTAGAGGTGCGTGTCACAGTCCTTACTGAGTGTACTGAGGCCATTTCTCTTCTAAACATCTTTTTAGTAGTTAGTTTCTGTGGCGTCCTGGGTGGGGTTCAAGGAGCTGCCAGTGGGTGCAAGCCCTGCCACAAACTGACAGAGGGAAACTTTCTGAGTCACAATCCACTTGTCCATCTGGGTTAGCTACTTCACTGAAAACAGGATTACACAGGACACAGCTAAGAGCAGTCACGGGGTTTTGCCGACTTCATTGCAGTGCTCAGCCTTTGCTGTAATGACCTTCCACACAGGTCCTCAGAGGTTCCCTTATTTGGCCTCATATGAGTCTACTGTGAATAGTAGTCTACTGTGACTGTCAGAAATACTATTATCATTGAAAAATCTGGCAAGTGCAGGCAAGTGCAACGGAACATCAATAAGTGTCTTCCATACTCAAATCCCTTCTTCTTTTCAAAAAACTACATATAATGCTCAAGCAACAGGGCCTAAAGCCTGACACAAAGCTAGAACATCTGTGCTGAATTTTGATATTTTGGAGTCACTGTGAAGTGGTAACACCAGAGTGAGTAAGGTAGATGATTAAACTAGCACCCACATCCTCAAAATCACTGTGAACTGTAGGCTGATGCTGTTGCAGCCACATGACGCTGTTAAAGCCCACACTGAAAGGCAGAAGTAACTTTGTTTTTCTGCTAATAAATCCCTTTGGGGTGAATAAAATAAACTGATACTAGATGATCAGTGTTTACGCGCACACACACACACACACATATACATATATGATTTATTTTAGAACAATTTGGTTGCAAAGGAAAACAGGTATGTAGCCCTTTTGGTTGTTATTATCTACAGTATTATGGCAATATAAAAACCTAAAGATATCACCCAAGGAAATGTGTAAGGGAAAATAGAGAAAGAAAGAGAGAAAAAGTAAGAGTTTATAGTCACCACTCGGACCTCTTCAACGAACTTGGTTGTTGTTGCTGGTGTCACTGATGTCTTGGTCCACTGGGGAGTGGTGGGGGAAAAAAGATCACAAAATGTAAATTCCAATGGGTTTATGTACCCTCAGAAACCCTCCTCGTGCCTCCCCCGCATGTGTGGGGGGTGCTGTTTTTGCACAGTCATGCTGGTTTTGCAGAGGCTGTATGCGCTGGTTTTTGCAAAGCATTTTAGGCTTGGGCGAGGGCAGGGGTGTGCTAAAAGTGAGGCCTTCTCCAGGTTAGTGCTGGGTGTGTGCCCAGAGGGCCTCCTTTGACACGGCCTGGCTCATAGGAGATAAGCATCATAGCCCCTGAGAGTTGCCACTGGCCTTCTCTAGATAAACATCATCCACCCAGAGACTCCTGCAAGGGCCTCCACAAATCTAACAGTTTGTGGGCTAGGGCTTCCTCCCCTCAGCCTTTATTTTTTGAATCTCCTGGCCAGAGGCTTCTTTGCACAGTAGCAATGTTTTAAGGCAATTAAAAAATCCAATTTCTTTACAGTAGCCAGTGAAGTGTCATCTGTTGTCAGCAAAATATACTCTTCTGCTATGCCCACTGCATTGCTATATACCTGCCATTAATTTTCCATACCCAAACCAGTTAAGCAAAATCCATGCCAGCTTCAAAGCCACGTCAAAGACACCTTTGTAACTTGCATTAAATCAGTTTATCAACAGGTTGCATGGCAAGGCACTTATAGACAAGGCAGTGCTTTCAGGATGTTTCTGGTGAGAAAGGTATAGCCTCTTTCAATAGGAACAAAGAAATACATTGAGCTACTTGTTTGTTCACCCAATTTCGGTCCACTCTGTATCATATTGCTTTTGCTGAGCAGTCTGGACCACCTGAGGGCAATACTGGCAGCCCCCATGGGGCAAAAGAGACAGAAAAAGACACCTAAATATGTGCCCAAATGCAGATGCTGACATCTATCATCAGTAAATTGTTTCTGTCCAGACCCTAAAGGCCTGAAGACACACAACACAGCAAATGTGGAAGCTGCTCTCTTGCTCGGTGAAATTCATGTCTGCTGGAAAAGGAGGCCTCAAGCAGTCAGCATAAATTGCAGCAGCCCTGCATCAGCTCACACCAGGGAATAAGACCAAAGCATCTTGGTGTAAATCTTCCCCAAGATATGCTCCATTGCTCTTTGCTCACCAACAAGGACGAGGGCATAACCGTTTTGTTATCTGTCATTATCTGTTTTTGTGTTCTCACAAACAAATGGGTAATATTCCCTCAGCAGGTAGCACTCTCCAAGGCTGACCCCCGGGAATACATGAATGCATTCGTTGCAAAGACCTTTGCATTGAAACAGAACCCAGCTGATCTCTGTGGTGCTGGGCTGCAAAGGCAGGATAACAAACAGAAAAGGGGACAGTGAAGTTATGCCAAACATACCCTCTGCAATTGATTTCCAGATCTGATTCACTCTTTGTATTACCAAAGATCAAAGGAGGATAAAGACTTAAAATATGATGCATGATGTAAGTATTTTTCAACGGGATCCTTTTAAAGTTTTCTGTAAGGCATCATCTGCTTTTTAAGCCTTGACTAATATTCCATTTTCATAATTTATAGCACAAATAATAACCACATTTTCTTTCTTTTAGAAGTATCCATGCAGATTCTTAAATAGTTGGCTATCATTTGACAAACAAATGCCTTATAGATGGCAAGGTAAGAGGATAATAACTTTACGCATTAGCCCCAAGTGTTCTGCCCACAGACACAGCTACTTCCCAGCATAGAGCTAGTTCACTCCAGCAACTTGTGCAGTATTTCCTGCTGTCCCTTTCCCACTTTCTCAAGAATACTGGAATGGAACAAAATAGCTTTTGAGGCCAGAGTTGATTACCATCCCCAGATGCTTTACGTTCAACATGCCATCTGTGTTTTGTTTTCTTGTTAAGAGGGTTTTGTAACAGTTTTTATTATCTACTGTAACTAGAAATAACAGCAGGAAATCATGGAGTGCAAAGCAAGTATAGGGAGTGATTTGGCTCCACAATCACTGGCCATCAATTCTCCACTTGATACCTCTCCATTGCAGGCCTTCTCCATCCTCACTTGCACATGTTTACGTGAGAGACAGAGGGTGCAAGTGTGGGGCAAAAGCATGCACGTGGCAGAAAGGTAGGAAATAGCTAAAAAGACCCTCCAAAAATAAGGCATAGCAGGACTTGATGCTGTTGCAGATACCATTTGCAGACAAGCATACAAACTAGTTATCTCATTGCTTATTTTTCTGAGGGGGACGCAAACTTTTCTGCAGCTTTGGTCAGCCCAAGAGATTATCTGACTGCCCAATTTCCTCGGTCCTGTGCTCCCAGCAATTTGATTAACAGCTTCATTGATTAATAGTGATTAGTTTAACCAACGGACTTAACCTTGGAATTAATGTGTGGTCAGTAATTTAAGTGACTTGTAAAAAAAATTTTCATCCTGATTGCTGTCTTGCAGCCCATTTTCCATTAAATCTTTCTTTTAATTTCTAACCTTCTGCTTTCTGTACAAATCTACCATCTCACACAACTCCAGGTTCAGTGTTTGTACTCCTCTGTATACACTAAGTGGAGAAAAAAGGAGGAAGCAACATGGATTATGATATCCTAGTACAGCATTATGGTAAAATTGCACTCGCTGCATGCCAGGGAATAGGAAATTTCATTTTCAAGGGCTCCCTGGGGGGTGGAGATAAACTACAAAAGTCACAACTTGTCATAATTAAACACTCATGCCCATTACACACAAAGGAAATTATGCACATTTATCTAGGTCATCGAAAAATTCATATGGCAATGCTATACATGAATGTCCATCAATATCCTGTAAGAATTTAGAGGAAATGTTCTCCCAGAAGCGATGCAAGGCTGTCTTGGATGAAGGTGCTGTAATAGCATAGAAAAGAGTGGGGGAGGGATGGTTAATGTGTTTCCAGCAGGAGTGTATAAGTGTTTAGATGGATATACCCACTATTCCTTCTCTGCCGAGTAAAGCAAAAATATGTTAATTGGATAAGCTTTTCAGATCATTATTCTATATGGTTATCAAGCAACAGCAATGGGACTGGTTTTAAAACTGATAAACAGCAAGTGTTGTGGAGTGAGTCTGTGATTCGGAATTCAGCTTGGTTCATCTAGTGAAATCTGGTGTATTGGAAGTTGGTAGCTTACAAAATATCTCTGACCTCGTCTCTCAGATTTGTATTTTGAACATCCACTTGCTGTGGGAATGTGTGTGGGGGCTAACAAATAAGAAAATATTTTGCTATAGACATCACTGTAATCATCCCTATTCCCTTTATTCCTGTCATCTCCTCCATGGTGTACTGTAGTAATCTCACCTGCCCTCTGGTACTTTTCAAAAGTCAAAATTATATTTTTCCCCATTAAAAACCCAACAAGGATTGTTAGAAACAGCCCTGATGAGTTTGGCACTAGCATCTCTCGGGGAATTAATGGTCAGGTGTCACTAATGGCTCTCAGCTTTGCGTCAACACTCCAAGTTACTCTTAATCCCCAAGACAGGTTCTGCTCTTTATTGCCTAATTAGAACACAAACAGTTCTCTGAAAATAACATTGATGGTCTGACTCAAACCCACAAAAGAAGATAAAATGCAGGAGTTAAGGGTTAAAAAAAAATCCCAGAAGAACTAACACACAGCCATCTGTGTAAGTAGGTTTTGTTTTACAGTGAACACTTTAATAGAAATGGCTGAAAATATATTTTTTTCAGAATCTGATCTGTAGATGTTTTGCAACTAAAAGACCTGCATTCAGTTGCTTTTATTCCTAGATTATGGTTTATGCTATTTGGACTACTGCCAAGTATGTGACAACCCTCCTGTGGGAAAGTGGCATGAATTTTAAGAATGAATGAGTAGTCCTCCAAGTGTTTGTGCCAGAAGCACCTCATTCACTAGTGGTGTTTGGTTTTTACTTATATAAGATGTTTATTCATCCAATCAGAAAAATCTTACCATATGACCTCTGAAACTTGTGCAACACCAAGAGTCATCAGGTAGAAGAACCCACAATTTTGATATTCTATCAAAATACTGGGTAAAACTCTCAGCCAATAAACATGTCCACAGGAAATCGGTGGTTAGTCATGAACCATTTTTTAATCCAAAAGGAAGGGAGCTTGTGATAACATTTGGGGAAATTCCATTTTCTTTTGCTTTCAAAATGCTTTTCAAGCTCTGACATGTACAATAGTTTGGTGTTTGAAGAAGTGTTCCATCCCCAGCTCTAGAGGTAGTAAGGTCAGCCTAAAGAAGGGGGCTCCTAGAAAGCCAAATCAAATTAGCCATGAGAGTTTATTCTTCTAAATTCAAACTTTGTTGTTGGAATGATCTAAGGATCATTTTTATGAATATCTATATTTTTTTTCTGTATGCATAAAGAAATCCAAATTAAGCCCAGTGCTCTGTTTAAAATATATGGCTTGCAATGTATATCTGACTGAAGGAGAAATTTCCAGACCTGAACTAGTAAGACCCATGTCTGGATGTAGATTCAAACACATGATTTTGCTTAAGAAACTTTGTTCCAGCTGCCAAAGAAAGAATTTTTATTCTTTAGCTATTTGTGAATCTGGATATACACCAGATACAGTCCTACAGTAAATAGGAACATGACCTTTAGACTTTTACAGAAAACCAATGCTAAAATGCAATTCAAATGATTGTTTTACAATGCATTAAAACAACCTTTCTCTTCCAAATTAGCAGATAACTCTAGACTAAGTCACATTTCCTTCAAGGGGATGTTAGTAAAAAATAAACTGTTATTTTGTAGGTTTTCATTGGTGTTTGTGACATGGAAAAAAAAAAAAAGAGGCAATGCAGCCATCAGTATTTTGAATGCATTTGGAAGATGTGCCATACCTATTAGCAGTGCTATTACCCCTGTCGGCAGCGCTGCTGTGCTTCTGCTAAGCTGCCTCAGAAGGCTCACTTACATACAATGCATCCTGTTTCCTCCAAAAAAAAAAAAAAATCACTTAAGCTGACTTCTGCTAATCCCCCTGGCCACACAGAGTGGGCTCAGTCAGGCTGAGGAGCAGAGCCAATTTATAATCGGATCTATAGTACCTCTTGCAAGACAGAAATTCAGCTTCACATTTGGAAAAAGTGAGAGGGGGGAGAATAAACTGAAAGGTTTTCACAGCTATGCTGGTAGCAAAATCGGTATAAGATCCATACCAACAATGACAGTAATAACACAGAGCATCTACTGAGCAATGTTAGTTACTCGGCTTTTTCTGTCTCCGTGTGCAGGAAACTGAAGTAGAAGTTTTATGAGTGTATATGTACTAAAGTGTTGTGACTTTGTATATGCAGATTGAGAACTTTTGAGAGATTTTGATAATTTCTTTAAGGCAGTTCTAGTTTTAGCCTTTTTTTTAACATGAGGTATGAATTTTACATATTGCGAAATACACCCCACGTTTGCACTGTAAATTATTTCCCTAGGGTTTTCCTGGGGTAGAAGGCTTGTTTTTAAGCAGGTATCAATCCAAATGTGGCTGTGAGCATTTGTCAGTCGTATTCAATTAACTGGAAACTCTTAATAGCCATGTAGGACCTGAAACTTTTGTCCAGCTTAGTCTGTTTGGCTACACTTCATATGCTGGTGAACAATTACTCACTTGCACATATGGTACTGTGTGAGGGAAATTTCCTCAAGTGAGGGGAAATAAATTAGTGCCCTCATTCTATGCACTCTATTTGCCACCATTTTCTAAGCATGATGTGTTAGGTGTTGATCTTACAGTAACTTTCCAAGGCAAAATGAAATTATGAATGTAGCGTGGCTTGACCTACCTATGCCTCATTGAATCTACTTAGTCCAGGTAACAAGAGGAGTGAAAGGATGGTGTATGGCAATCAGGACAGCTCAGCAACCCAAATGCCCTCACAAGACTCACCACTGAGGCCTGTTCCGCTGCACCTCTGCAGCCCTTGTACATTTTTATGAGCACACCTTCATCTTGTTATGGAGACAAACTCCTAGAAATGGAGAGAAGGCATGATTTGTTTCTCTCCTAAGACATTACTAAATGCCACTTCCTTGTTTTTGCCTTCCTTTAAATTGATATATGTATGGATGGTATTTCCTGGAAGAAATGTGACAAAGCACGTCTTTGGGAAGGAAAGCATCAAAACAGGTAAGTAGTAAGAGCATGGTAGCCTCCTGCAGGAACACTGCACCACATTCTAAAGGCCACTGAAGAAATTATGTGGGGTGACACCCAGGGAGCTGAGTTGGGATTTGTCTGCAGGGTGGAGGCCACAGGTGGGTAACATAACTCAGAAATACAACACATGGGAAAGGGCAGGGCTGTGCAGCGCTTCAAAAGTAAGTGTACGGCAACTCCAGCTGAGAGGAGTCAAGAGAGTGTGGCAAGAGGCTTAGGCAACAAGCAAAGAGAACAAGCTTCACCATAGCACCAGGCTGGAAGGTGCAGTGACCAAGCTGCAAGGCATCTGGCACTGTAACTGGGATGGCCCTGGGATGAGCCGGCAGCTCTTGAGCACAGATCTGTGGGTTGCTGAAGAAGTTACGCCTCTGTGTCTGTTTTACAACAGCATTCCCTGAGAGTTAATGTGCAGTTATAACACATACACTTACACGCTTTCATACATCATCGGTTGTTTAAGTTATATCTGCATAAAATGAGTGTTCAAAATACCAAGCGGCTGTGTAACCAAGAGTTGAACAGACCTAAACACTTCATGAAATGCTAACAAAATAGCTATAAATCTCAAGCTTAAAATGCCCTGCTCAATACAAACAGAATATTTAATCTTACTTTTTCCTCAGGACACACATCATTAACTGCTAATCAACTCAAGCTTCAAAAATCCCTGAGCACTCTTCTCAGTTTTCAAAAATGCAGGCAAGAAACAAAGTACTTTTTATCCCACCCTCAGCATTGGTAATGGGTCCCAGAGGTGTCCAGGTGCAGGCGACATCACTGCACTGCACACCGAACCACACTGCACTGGGCATACTTTGCCTGTGTTTTATAGGACTTACACAAAGCCCTCCAGGTTGACAAAAATTACTGCTCTGTGGCACATAGTGTTGCCCTGCAATTAGGCAGGGCCTGGGAAGCTGAAGCCAGCAGAACTCGCCCGAAGTCTGGGCAGGCGGACGCAGGCTCAGTGGGGGCAGTGCGCTCCGCAGCTGCTGGGGTGGGTTGGAGGTGGAGGAGGGCTTGCTTTGCTGAGCTAGCTGAGCTGTGGCATCAGGCGCAGAGCAGATCCCTGTTGCTGGAAGTCTTTATTTCCCTGTTGGAATCCGACCTGGGAACGGTCACCCTTTGTGCGCAGGGACTGAGCTCACGCACACCAAACAGCAGTGCCCTTATTTGTTAGGGAGGGGTTGTGATTTAATTAGCCCGGCGGGATGTGCTGTACGTTTCCACAGATTGAGAGAATGCTGCTTTGTTAAAAAGCATGCTTGCAGGTGCTAACAGGAGTAATTGGTGGATTCCCCCCAGCATAACGTTTCTGCTGGGGAATTTCTGCCCCAGATCCTGGAGCCTCTCACATCCCTGAATAAGTGCCCTGTACGTGCCCCTGCAGCCTTGATTCCGCAGGCTCTTGCTTCAGTGTTTTCCCCATCTCACTGATTCACTGGGAATATTTATACAGCATGAACACAGTCCAGAAAGTAGGTTGCCTTCATTCGAGTTCATATTGTGTGCCAGAGAGCTCGGCCACTTCCTTCCACTTCAGCCTCCTCCTGCCTTTTGTACTCCAACTTTTCATTCCTCAGCTGCTATTGCAGAAGACTGCTAATTAACGTGAAGGCTCAGGAGTCAAAGTATGGCAGAGTCTACACCACCAGGTGCAAGGAGCCCCAAACTGTCTGTGTGGGAGATAGATGGACACAGGATTAGATATGCAGGAGGGGTACGTGCAGGGGCACTCATATATGGGTCTGAGCTGGCACTGGTGAGGCTGTACCTCAAATACTGTGTTCAGTTTCGGGCCCCTCAATTCAAGAAACACATTGAGGTGCAGAAGTGCATCCAAAGGAGGGCAACGGAGCTGGTGAAGTGTCTGGAGCACAAGTCCCTCAGCACAAGGAGTGGCTGAGGGAGCTGGGGTTGTTTGGCCTGGAGAGAAAGAGGCTCAAGGTGGACCTCTACAACTATCTGAAAGGAGGTTGTAGCAAAATGGGGATCTGTCTCTTCTCCTAGGTAACAAGGGACAGGGTGAGAGGAAATGGCCTCAAGGTGCACAGGCAGAAGTTTAAATTAGATATTGGGAGAAATTTCTTCACTGAAAGCGTGGTCAGGCATTGGAATAGGCTGGCCATGAAAGTGGTAGAATCGCTGTTCCTGGAAGTGTTCAAAAGGCATGTGGATGTGGCATGTGGGGATATGGTTTAGTGGTGAACTTGGCTGTGCTGGGTTAATTATTTTCTTTGACAATCCTAGTCGTCTTTTCCTACCTGCTTCTACGATTAGTAATAAACCTGTCCTTCACCATAGGGATGGACAAGCTCAGGTCTCTTCGACCTTGGTTATCTCTCACCTCCTCAACCTCTGCCCATCATTTTCTGGAGGGCTCTCCAATTCCTTGTGTTCCACTCAGTATATCCTTTCTCCAAAACCATAACAAAAGTGATACTGCACTGCTAAGGGCACCTGCTCTGCCAGCAGCCCCCGGCCTCCAGACCAAGTATGATGTAGCATCTTCTGCCCCCACTGCTCCAGCTTGGCCCTATCCACAACAAAATGGATGAATCCACACTCTGTGTCACACCAACCCATTCATCACAATGTCCTGGGCTCCTGGTTATTGGTTCAAATGAAGGACCTAGGCTATTGAACTAGCCACCCCTGCACCAAAAAATTCCCTAGTAAGGGCTGCCATGTCGCTCAGTGTGGAGGGGGGAGTAGGTTTTGAAGCAAATTGGACCCAAAAAATTAGTGACCTGGATGATTAGTACCAGGTACTTGAACTGAAACTTCATACGAAGAAGGAAGGAGTGGAGGACTCTGGAGGGCTGTGCTAGTTCTGCTGAAGAGAGCTGCCTGGAGTGTAGCTCATTTCTGTGTTGGTCTGTGCCTCTTAGCTGCAGGCTAGAGGACATTACCATAGCTGGCTTTTATTTTTCCATTCTACAGGGACCCTTTAATGAGGAGGCTTTGCCTCACAGACGTCCCCTCCTCTGAGTCAGTCTGGTGTAAGAGAAATAAGGATATGGCCCAGAGGGACTAATCACATAAATAAGATTTTAGGATCTGACTCAAGTAATAAATGAAAGGCTAGCAATTTGGTGTTATGAAACCCCAGCTGCATGAACTCTCAACTTCAGCCTAGTGCCTGTGCCAGCTTCCAGCTGGCTATCAGAAATCATTTCCACTTCAGTGAGACCAATGTTGAAATGTCCCCTTTATCCTTTTCCAAACCGTGCCTACACATTCTAGCTGTATTTATTTTTACTACAATTTGAGCAGAAAAGGTGGCCTGACATCACTCCAGGAGAAGCGCAACATTCGTTTGAATGCTTCAGACTGACGCCCACCCTCCTTCCCACCCCAAAAAGCTCAGGGCTCTGCCACAGCCCTGTCCTTGCAGCCCTGACCCACTCAGACATGCTGTACAGAGGCACAGAGCCCAAAACATGAACAAAAAGTGAAAATAGAAAGGAGGAAAAAAAAAAAAAGCCTAGGTTTTTACCAGAGTTTTGCCTAGGTTTGTGAGATACGGGTCTGGCTGGGCCTTCTCACCTTTTGAATGTGTTGCAGCTCATTCATCAGGAGGAAATGGCAGGGTGCCAGCGGTGGGTTTTGCTGAGCCCGGGCTTTCTGGAGAGGGGGAATGAAATTCTCCATTGCTCCATCCTGTGAGCTCTGATCACGATATTTCAGCTTTCTCACTGAGTGTGGCTTGAAGTAAGGAACGTGGTGCAGGCTGGGTGCATGGGCACCCGCCCTGACATGGCCTCATAGCCCAGGCAAGTGCTGCTGGAAACAGCTTTCTGTGGGAATTTCTGGATGACAGCAGCTGCAGAACATCTGCTCCAGAGATGGCTGTATTTTGGCATTTATGGGAACCCTATCTATATAAAAGTATGGGGTGTGAAGCCTTGGGGAAACCCTTCAGGGTGGGCAGCTCCTATGGCCACCACGGGTGGCTGCTCTTGTGCCAGTAATAATTCAGCATGGCCTTTGGCAACTGGGGGAGGCACTGCCATTAGTGGGATGTGGGGAGACATCGGTGGCCAGGGAGCATGGGAAGGCTGGCCCTGCAGGCCCTCTTGCATGGCAACTGGTCAGACAGGGCATCTGAGGAGGGGCAGGGAGAGGGCTGCCATTGGAACCTGCTGCTGGCTTTATTTTTAAACAACCCCCAAACCCCTAATTTCTGATGGTGGGAGGTTCAGTGCTGCAGGGAGCAGACTGGGGGGCTACCACAACTCCTCCTATTGGAGGGAACAGCCAGGCTGGGTGGGTGTGAGTTGGACCCACTCTTTCTCCACAGTGAGGGCCAGGATGTTTCAGAGGGACAGAGGTCCAGACCAAGGTCGGCTTGGTGAGCACAGGCCCAGGAAGGATATGTCTGCAGAGGCCATTGACCCAGCCTGTTGGTGGGCCAAGGCTGTCCAGAGAGGAGCATGGCTGAGTGTGGTGTACCCGTGGTTCATCAGGGCACCCCGGGCATGCAGCTCTCTGCAAGCCTGGCTCATTTCTGTCACTGGGAACTGAGGCACCTGAAATCATTAACCCCTATTAAGAAGTTTGGCCATCATGCATGGTCACAAATCAGCATATCCTCAAGTGCCAGCCCTTTCCTTCCCTAACATCTAGGTCACCAACAGTAGGGCTTCTCAGCTTGTTTTAGTTGGTCTACGTTTTCCTTCTTTTTCTTTCTTTTGTTTTTTTTTAANNNGCCCCAGGATCCCGGACATCCCATCAGCTGGATCAACCCTGGAGCCAGGACTGGTGATCCTTCCTTAATGCCTGCCTTCCTTCCTTCCTTCCTTCCTTCCTTCCTTCCTTCCTTCCTTCCTTCCTTCCTTCCTTCCTTCCTTCCTTCCTTCCTTCTTCTTCTCCCTTCCTCTTTCCTTTATTTCTCTTTCTTCCTTGCTTTCTTTCCTACTCTCTTCCCTCCCCCCTCATCTCCTATTTCTTCTCTCTTTTTTTTTTTTTGTCAAAATAAACAGGGTTTCCTTCAGGGACTGCAGAACTGGAAATCTATTTGCAAGCCAGAAGCATGATACACTCACAGAGTTGCATGTGGAGAAGAATAAATGATGAACACTCATATAATTGTTGATTTTCTTTCAATGGCTATTAAAAAAAAAATCTTTCAGATAGATAGTGCTTTTTAACAAATCAACAACCCTCTCCTAAAACAACCTGCAAATAATTCAGCCTCTTACTTCTGACATGCTATCCCTGCTGCGCACAGAAACCCAAACGTTGCTTGTGAATGCATGGTGATGGCAGCACAGTGGCAATGGCTGGATGGCCATGCCACCTGCAGGGTTTTCTGGACTGCTGCTCAGGTTGGCCTAACTTTGTAGTAAAGCTTCCAGCAAGTTCTGCCAGCTGCAGTGCAGCCCAGTTCCAAAGCTGTGCTGCAGCTCTCCTTTGAGCACTGTGACAGCTTCCCCCAAAATCTATCAAAGGATCAATGGTGTTTTAGGAATTATATTATTTCTGCTGAGGAGAGCAATCAGCTGTTCCCCAGCACTCAGAATAGGTTCTCTTTTGCCTCATTATCCATAACACCATTAGCTACAAAGCAGTGTCTCGCTAATAACTGGCTTTCACTTATTACTATGAAATTATTCTTCTGTGCCATATGCCATCTGTATTCCTCTTCCAAAAACGTGCTAGGGACTCCATTAGTGGCATCCGCTGTTTATTGGGATCACAGCAAGCAGATAGTGCTTGAAATGTTCCTATTCATATGGGCATAAATATGTTAGAATTCAGAATAAACTTCAAAACACAAAAAGAAACGACAGAGGAGAATGAACTCTCCACCACCAAACCAAGGGCACTAACACGAAACAGACATTTCCCCTACACTTATTTACCCATGACTAAGCACTGCTAAAATCTTTAAAGACCCCTAACCAAAAGCAAACCCATAACCATTGCAGTGCTGTCAGAGTCCGTATCTACGGGGCAATAAGGAGCACAAAGACATTAAAGTGATTTCATGCCAGGAAATTTAAAGCGTCAGTGGTTGAAAGTTGTGACTCGAAGACAGACTCAATAACTAGCAAGAGAATAGTGAAATCCAGGAAGGTTCTTCCTCCTGTGGAGGAGGGCAGAGATAGGGTGATTTTACACTACCCCCCCCCCCCTTAAAAACAAGAAACAGATTAATTCCACTGCAACAGTGCACAGACAGAGCTCTTATCTGCCCTATTTTTTGCTGGCAGATCTCCAGGAGGAAATTGTGGTGGGGATCTTTGATGCTATGTGGCATCCATACATGCTCATGTATATGAGGAAAGCAAACGGTGTGCAACCACTGAAGTGGGAACCAAAGCAGAACAAGTCCTGAATAAACTGGGGGGAGATTAGGAAGGATTTGGATGGCAGACTGAAGTACCATATGCACTTCTTTTTAAGGCGTCTGCTCACAAGCAGAGAGACATACACGCACATTTACAAAAAAAGCACACCAAAAAACTTCAAGCATAAGCTAATGAAGGTTACGAGGATATGACACTCAAGCACATACCCCAAGGGAGAGTTTCCTGTCCTCTAAGACCTGATGAGGTGATGAGGTGGGCACGCACTTCCTGAAGGTCTCTCATGCTCAGCACACACTTCCCCACACTTGGCACACACCTTTAGACAGCATGCTTCCTTTGCAAACTTCTGCCCATCCAGGGACAAGTATAGTCTTCTGATGGATGAGTGAAGGAGCAGTCTGGTCCTTGGGCTTCTCAAAAGTCTCACAAGTCTCACAAGTCTCAAAAGTCTCAAAAGTCTTTCTTCACTCCTCACAGCTCATAGGCAAGGTCTGACAGTAGAGCTCTGCTGCCCAGTCTGCAGCTGCTGACCCTTAAGTAAGTTCTGGCTACAGCAGAGCAACTTTACAGATGCTTAGCTGCTAACAGAGCCAGAGTAGACATTTTGGGAGCTAAGTAGGCATAGAAAAGTTTGGAATATGTCTCATTTCTTCCAAATGACTTGTACACCACCTCCCTATTCCCTTATTCCCAGAGACTAGACATCTGGTGACAAATGGCCAAAACGCTTCCAAGGATTCTACCATCCTGAAAGAAAATCATGTTGTTGAGGAGCATGAATGTAGTCATAATGGGGATCAGAAAAGCAGCTCTGTTTTTTTTACTCATTATCAAGAATATGGTGGGGAATTTGCAAGTGCATTTTGTGCTTGAGGTGGTAAACTCTGTGTGAGCCTTCAATACACACCAGAACAGCAGATTACTTTCTGTGAATGAGTTCTCTGGGCTCACCACTGTGTTACTTGCTTGCACCTTCTATCATCCTGCACACACACAAAGGAGTACCATTATCTAGCTTAATCTGAAAACTAGGTATCTCATGAGAGTCTTAGTTCCCTCCCTAAACAGTGAACAGAAACAGACACCTCCAGTAGGTGACACAGATCCCCTCAAACAGGTGTTCATCAAGGAGCTGCTTTCTCTCCTTACAGTAACAATAGAGGGTATTAAATATAAATAACCAGCCCAAGTGCCCAGCTTTCAGATGGCTGAAGAGGTCAAACAAGTTGAATTCCACATACAATATACAATATTTTTATTAATTTTCTTGCTTTGTATAAAAATGTGTATCTATTATAGTGGGGGCACGTGAAAGCACACACACACACGGAGAAGAGGAAGAGACTTATTGTACAAGGCTAAGGCACCTCAAGCCTCCTTCCTCCACACAGTGCTCGCCAAGGCACCCATCAGGTATTGAGGGGCTGCTACCACCCTGTACTGTGGTGCAGACTTGGCCATGGAGGTTGGGGTGTTTTCCTGATCTGCCTGAAAGCAGCTCAGGGCCTACAACAGAGACTTTAGCATTCTCATTTTGAAGTATTTTCTTTCTTCTCATGTCTTGGTTTTTGCGATTAATCAAATTATTTGGCTGTTATCTCAACCCTTCAACATTAAACAATTCATTTTAGCGTTAGGATTTTATGATCAATAGAAAGCTCTTAATCAGAGCTGCCAGCAGTGCTCTTTTTATTTAAGGCTCACAAAGATTAATGAAAATGTACATGATCTCAGTTGTGCTAATTTTCGCTATGCCAGGTACTCTGAACAGACTACAGGGGTGACTGGCTCTAAACCACTTTATGCATTGCCATGGACGTGCTGACTGATCCCCCTCCCCAGGCAGGGATGTATTCCCAGCTCCACAGCCACTCTCCATGTGACTGCAAACACCCGCTGAGGACCATGGGCTGTAGGACGTTAAGCGAACCCGGGATCTGCCTGCCCCTGAGGGAACACACATTACTGAGGGTAACTCAATAAACAAAAAAGGAAGCCCAGGCTGGCAAACAAAGCCCAGGATGAGTTGGCACATCTGGTGAACAGAGTGGGAGTAAAAAGGAATAAAAAGACGTTTTAATTGAATTTATTCATATATTCCCATGGAAGCCAGTGAGAGCCTAGAAATGTGGAATACCATGTGAAAAAAAGCACATTGTGTGAGCCCATTTCTGCCAGCTTGTGGCAAGTGGTACTATTAGTATTAAAAAGTAGAGGGTTCACTCGCTGTAGCCCAAAAGAGCAATGACCAAGCAGCTCAGAATAACTTAATACCTCCTCATTAGATTCTTCTATGCAAAAATTTTAATTCAAATTTTACCTGTTTCTTACTGTTTTGGGGAGCAATTTGGTGAGGTCACAACCACAGAGAAAAGATGACCTTGTCACTGAGTGAAGATAATGGTGAGCAGAGCTGGTCCTGCTAAGGAGAAACCCAAGATGGGTCAGACCACAAGTTCACATACATACACTGCAGCTGAATTCAACTCCTGATGGTGTTTAATGAATTTTGTCAAAATCTATTCTGTAAAGATGAAAAAAATAATCCTGTGTCCTAAGAAGCTGGTGAACTTCCGGGGAAAAAGCATGTTTGCAGCTAATGTGCTTGTGGGTACTCACGGGTCTCTCGAGGCATTGTCAGGTTGCCAAGTTAAATCTGAGCAATTTGGAGTGCCAGCACATGGTGTTATGTACTGCTGCTGCTGTATTTCCAAGGACACAGACACTGCCATCCATTGGTATGAGTCTATCACTTCCGTGGAATTCCAGCCTCATTAAAAAAATGGGAATTTAAAAGACAAAGACACAAGATCCATGAATGGAACAACAATCTGGTTTCCATTTAGGCATAGTAATAATAATAATTGTCATCATTTTCATCTAAAAGTCATACAAGAAATTGGGAAAAATCATGAGGCAAAAAGTTTTAGAAATAAATGGCTGGGTACAGGACATGAGTAGATGTCATGTGATTATTCAATGAAACTACTGTGTAAGTTGATCTGAAAAACTGGCAGGTCTTGGAGAAAAAAGTTTCTGAAGAGGGTAACACCAGGTCTGCTAAGTAAGAGAGAAGATGGGGCTGTAGAATGGGCAACACTGACAGCAATTTTAGTATTTTTGTTTGTGCACAGGAAAATTCATTTATTTAGCTTATTCTCTCATAGACCTCATAGAACAAGGAGAAAAAAAATTCACTAGTCATTCCTAAGGAAGATTTTTTTCCATCAGGAAAGGTGATGATCAAATATGCAAGTGGAAGCATACGTGGTATCCAAGAATACCCATCTATTCTGAAAAAAGAGAAATAGTCTAACGTGTATAAAGGATGCCTTGCAATAAAGTTGTTAAAGCAAAGAGACAGAAAAATTATTCTCTTTTAAAACAGCTGGGCCACTGAGTCATTGTGTGGCCATGGGCAAGTCCTGGGACTTCTTTGCATCTCAATCACTCCAGCAATTCAACTAGATGAAAGCAGAATGGATGGCAGCATGCTCCAATATTCAATATGCTGCAGATGTCACTGCTGAAAGAAGCATTCCTGGCTAAATAAGCTCACAATGCAAACCCAAAGAAACCAGGGATAGCTGCGGGCACCAGTGCGAACAGCAGCATTTGTGTTGTCTCTTGAAGCTTTTGTACTGTTGTAGACCTTAATGGTCACACAAGCCTATGGCCCAAAGTGTAATGGATTGGATTAGATGAGATTGAAAATTGCTGCTAGCATGTCTTTCAGGTAATCTTTATAATAAACCCCATATATATATATAGGTAAAACAATATGAAACTCTTATTTGTTTACTTTACATATAGCCCCAGAATGTTTTGATGTATGCATAGCCAAACCTGCAAACACACTGCTGTCTGGAATGGTCTTGAAGTGGCTAATCAAGAGATTAACCTATTTTTTAAAATATTTGTACATAAAACTTTATTAATTATTCATATCACAGAATAATTCTGCAAGCTGGAATCATTAAAATAGCACATGTGACATATTTTAAAGTAAACGCCTCTTCATGGAAAAATATCCTTTCAAGTAATAAATATTCAATGCACAAAACTGAGGTACACAGTAGACAGAAATACAGGTTAAAATCTTGTACAGCAATGTTGGCTTTAGACCCAGTTCAGCACAACATTTAATTGTATGTAGGTACTCAGATCCTAATGCAACAGAGCACTAATGCACATATTTAATTGCCACTATGAATAAAGACCTAAATAGGAATGGGATTACACATTTTTAGCATTCTTACTAGTTGTTCGCGTTCAGCAGATGTTTAATGCTTAATATTTTACTGAGCTGGATCTAGCCTAAATTCATTAACAGAAAGATTTAAAATTTTTTCATGAAATTTCGTGTACCTTCCTGAGGTCAAAGCTTTTTACTTTTTGCAAATACTGTAAATCCCTGGAGATACCCTGGACTATGACTGAAGACCAAACTGTTCCACTGTTTTTCTGATGATGCTTTTGAGGCCAGCCTGCATTGTAGCATATGGAATCACTGCCATCTAATCACCTTCTCAGTCACTTACCAGAATGAATTAAGCATCCAGGGAATGTGTACCAACACCACAAACTTGAATCTTCTTCTAGTAACTTCAGTGAGTGAATGGGCACTGGGGGACAGGCCATGCACTTATCTCAGAAGGTTAGCTCTCAGCAGGCAGGGCAGGATAACTAGAATTGCTCTTGTGCATGTGCAGGAAGAAAAATGTAGGCAATGCTGGTGCAGAAACCAACAGAGCACACACATCATGGTTAATGTATGCATTTCTGGTCAGCCTTTACCAAAAGGGATATTGAGGAATTAGAGAGGGTAGGGAGAAGGATGGAGTCAATCAGAAGCACAGGACCTCTTACATGTGAGAAAAAACCCAAAGAAATGAAGTTTCCCTACAGCAGTCGCAGAGGTAATAGAAGCAATTTATGCCTGGAGGCAACATAACCACAGCTGGAATGAGGATGGAGGGCAGGGAGCAAATTTTGTTTTCTTACCATGAGAGTTAGAAGCCACCCATGAAACAAACAGGCAGCAGATTTGAAAACTAACACAGAGAAGAAGCTGGTTTCATACTGTGCATAATTACAACTGTGCAACTCATTGCCATAAATGGCTCAAAGCAACTGAAAAGGGGATTAGAAAAGTTCCCAAGGGAGAGCCTATTGGTAGTCTATGAAATGGGATCACAAACACAGCCTTCGGCTCAGCAAGCCTTGCAGTAGCTGAGTGGTGGAGACAGAAAAGGTGGGTGAGGACAAGGGTGATGCTGCACCAGCCTTTCTTTGCATATTCTTCCTCAGTGTCAGCTTCTGCCCATTGTGTAAGATTAGTTCTTGAACCAGATAAGCCTTTGGTCTGATACAGCATTTCAGTGAGTTACATTCTTATGCACCTTTCAGATGAAAAGGAACCTCACCCTCACTCCCCCATTGCAGAACCTTGGGTAAGCTGCCCCAAGAAATAGCAAGAGGTGGGGTGAATCCCCCCAATCTCCTCTTCTTTAATAAAGCTACTCTTAAACAAAGCACTGATTCCTCAGGCAACAGTGTCTCCCCATAGGAAAAAAAAGACTATTGTATGCTCTGTGGTTTCATTGTCTTGTGTTAAGATGGAGGAAAAAGGCAAGGCACGCCAACTCACTGCCTGTTTGACGGAAAAACTGAATTTATACAGATGAAGAGCAACCAAATTAGCATGTTGTAGTCACTAACTATGGTGACTTGAATGAGAAAGCTGACAGAGGGTCCAAGTGTCAGTCTGTAGGGGACACAACAGTTCTTCTGCATACCTTTTCACACACAATCAGGTCTCAGAAGGACATTATGATTGTAGATGCTTTCCACTCATTTTTCTCAGAAAAGTTTTTTTTCCTTGCCTCCACAGCAGAGGGTTTTTCGTTTGTACTGAAGAGCATTTTTGTAAAGTTGCATCAGCAAGAGCAACCCAACTATTTGGGCTGGTGCAACTAAGAAATACCAGTAGGAAAGCATATTGTGAACTCAGGAGTTAAATTCTTGCCCAGGTAACAGTGCACTAATTTTGGAGGGGAGAGATGTGGCTTCAAGTTTTAAGGCAGAATTGGGGCAGGTGGGGCACGATGGTGGGAATTACTTACTTATGAGACTACTTGAGGAACTCAGGACTCAAAGAAGGACCCAAATAAGTAATGCTCATGCTTTTGACAGCACAGGCTTTCAGAGGGACTGAGTATGATGGGAGTCAGCTCCCCTGGCATTTTGCCCCCTGAAAGCCCAAATGAGGGTCTGAGAGAATTCTCTCATTTGTTCAAAGGCCTGGGACCAGATCTGATGGATATGCCTAGAAGGGACCAGACATCTTGAATCTCTAGTGCTGGTCAGAAACTTCTGTTTTTGTCTAAATCACGTTCACTGGCAGTGTAGAGTGACAGAGGTGTCTCCAGCACCTGCTGTTGTCCCTGTTACTGTCATGTGTCCTACCCCCAACACTGGGGAAACTCCAAGACCAATGCATGTGTAGTCCACTTTGTGCTGCCATGAAAAAAAGCCATTTAAATCCCCTGAATGAATAGCACAGGAGCTCACTCCAAAGCTAGCAGTTGTTCTTTGGCAATTATATTAACAGGGTTTGGCAACAGAAAATAAAAATGATGAAACATATTCTGATGAATTGCTCTGTCCCTATCTGTAAAGGCAACAACAAAACTTTTCCATGCTGTGGGGCTTGTGCTCCTCAGGCTGTGACATTCCCAGATGATGCCACTTGCAATAGGGAAGAAGGGCCTTAACTTTGCTGGTGGGCCTGCAGAGAAAGCCGTGTTTCAGGCAGTGTTACAGCAGGCAGCCCATCTTGAGGAACACATGGTGAGGCTCTCAAGCTCATGACACTGTGTTTAACACCCTGCATTCTTTCCCAGCTTCACCCTTCACTTTATCAAGAGATATTTTCTGTCCAAATTACATTGCTAAAGGCATAACAGATGAGAGAATTCTGTAGTGGTCTCGGGCTGAAATAAAGCACAAACGGCTTAGAAACTAAAAAACAAATGGGAAAGAGGAACCTCCGTCTTCCATTTCAAATCAGTGCACACCAGCAGTGCCATGAAAAAACAGCAATTTGAGCATCAGCAGGAGACAAAGAGGAAAGCCTTCCTACCCACAGATCTGAGGGCGATATGGAATCAAAGCTTATTGGCATTCCTCTATGGACACACATTATCAAGCAGAAAGGCACTGCAGGGCTGAGGAGCTGGTGCAATCATGGGGCTCTGGAAGAGTTTGCTGTGAGCAAGCAAGTGGAAACGGGGAGGGAGCATGTATCGGCTCCTGGATCTAAACCTGTTTTCAGGCGATGGAGGATCTGCCTGAGTCAGGCACGAGCTGCACAGCTCTCAGGAGGAGCAAACAGAAAGCAAAGCTTGCTGGAAGGCAGGATTTTGAAGCAGTCAGGCTGCAATTTTATCAGTGTTTTCTGCTCAACTGGACAAGCCCACCTCCCTCACAGCCCTGGATGGCAACATTTATAAGCATAGCATGGGAAGGGGAAGATCATCAAAATGGCTGCTGTGCTGCATAGTGGTGTTGGTACCAGATGTGTCAGGGTGGCAGTGGGGCTTCTCCCTGGGGGACATCCATATGTCCCTGTTGGCACTGGGGCATCTCTTCCTGTGTGGCTGTGGTCACATCCCTCCCCTGACGATTTGCCATGAGGCCATGGGCAAACCCCATGTCTTCTCTGGGCCCCCAGGAGCTTATCAGCTGAGCTAAGCATGCCCACTGCCACCCACCACACTATATTGTGACTTAGTGGGTTGTCACAGTAAAGGTCTTCAGGCTGACAGCCCTAGGTGCTGCCATTAGGCTTTGGCTCTCAAAGGCAAGGGATATAAATTCCTGAAGAGAAGGTAGCTGCCTTCTGCAGGGCTGCTTTTATGGGTGAGGGTAGCAGTCAATGGGCCTTGGCTTAGCATGAAGTGCAGAGACCCCCTCCATCCCAACAGAGGCTTGTACAGTTGCAGTATTTCTCACCACAGAAGGCCAGGAAAGCCTTAAAGTTGGCAAATGCTTTTCCTCTTCAAAGCATTCACTTAACAACAACCTCACCCTCCCACACCCCTTAGAAAGAATATCCAAAGGGAATACACACCTTTCTGTTATTTGTCCTGCATGTAAATCCCACACCTTTGTATGGCATTTTGCCTGTCTGATCTGGATAGACTGACAGAGCTTTCAGACAGGACCAACATATACCCTACACCCTGTAGTACTGAATTTGCTCCCTCTCTGTGTAATGCTGTGATAAACATGGCTGCACCCCAGCCTTACTTTGAACTCTTCACTCTCCTCTAGAGCTACAAGTGATGTCAGGATCCACACTGACAAAAGAAACGTGGGTGGGGACTTCCCCATGGGACCATAGCACCAAACTTTTCCTTGTTTGGATTTCATAAGGTCCAAGAAAAGCATAAACAGTAAAGCCATGTGAGAAATGCCCAGATAAAACCTGTCTTTTTTTCGCACCCAAAGGGAGGTGAGAGGCAGGCAATGGGTCCTCCACACTTCTTTCCTCTCATGCCTATAGACACCTTGATGCTAGGAGCTGTTCAGTGGTTGATGCTACACCTGACTCCATATGGTTTGTCTTCACCATCTGTGTCATTCCCTCCCAAATCATGGCCAGAAGTGCTGGAATTGCCTTTACCAACAAATGGACTTTTGGGCAAAGCAGACTTTGAGCTGGAAGAATCATTTTTAATCATCTGTTCCTCTGTCCTGAAGACTGGGAACAGTGGCATTCCTGTCAGTCCATTACTGGTGTATCTTTCCCTGGCTCAGCTGCCTGCATCCAGGTCCCTGTCTTCATCCTTGTTTGATTGCTTCAAACCCACTTCTGTCAAGGATGATATATGCTCCTCTTTGCATTTATGTTAATGGGAACATGACATTGTTAAAATTGGACACTCCACATCCAAGATGCCTTTAAGAAGTGCCAAATGGCCTACTGAAGTCTGACCAGCCCTCCTCATTAGTGTCTTGCTTTAATTCTGGCTGGTGTTACCTGGCACCTGTGGCCCCGTTTTTCATCTTAACTTAGTAGCAACCAGAGGGGCTGCTCTTGTACCATCAGAGTGTGATACCCAGGCTCTAAAAGCCATTTGGGGGTGGATCTCCTCACCCCCAGTTTCTCCATCCACTAAAATCACTAGCTGCATTTCATGAAAAACACATGCCTGATATTTTTGTGCCTATCTGACACCTGGTAGTGCTATTCAAAAGTGGGAGGATGCCTGAGCTGAAAGTAAGGGGCCCACAGCCATGCAGGCCAGCAGGGATGCCCAAGCAGAAGCTGTTCCACATGGCCGTGTCTCATCCAGACTTTGTGTGTCTCTCCTTTTAGTAAGTTCCACATTCCAGTCTAGCTGGGCTGCTGTTGGCCCGCACACTTTGCTCTGTTTAATTTTTTCCTCTTGCCAGCACATACAGCTATGGCAAAACACTTGAACATTTTGTCTTTAAGTATTTGCTTCCTCATAAGCAGCCATCCTGGCACCCAGTCAGATTCCCAAAATAATCCAGTTAGGATTTAAACTGCCTTCAGGTGTTGCCCAGCTGCTTCATTGTGAAGAAGCCTTGAACTCTGCACTGGGCCTTTAAAGCCAAGAAGGAACAGTACAAGACTTATTTTATTGCTGGCCTCATGCTCTGCCCCTGCTCTGGGGCTGGAACAGGGCTGCCCACCCTTCCTCTTCTGACTGCCTGCTGCTGCTGCCTTTTTCCACTCACTCTGAGATCATCTCTAGCAATACTGCTTCTAAGATATTTTGCCATCTCCCCCCACCACAGACAATGGAAGAGGAAAAATGAAGCAATTCACAGAGAAACCACCCTAAGCAGAGGAAGGGGCACAGGCACAGGGGACCACAACAGAAACCTGGGAAGTCCTGCTCCTATTTAAACCAAGAGGGCTGAAAAGGGTGGGGGGTTCATTCCTTGCCCAAAGGCCAGACGTGAGTAGCTGACACTGGGCAGTTTAGCCCCAGGTCTGTGTTGTCTGTAACACACTTGGGGGTACAGCTGTAGTGGTGCTGGGGACTGGTACCTACCTGGTCTTTGGCAGAGTGGTGATGACACCGGCTCACACTCTGTGCAGCTGTACCAGCCTGATCTCTCCTTGGGCTTCAGCTCACATAATCCAGCACCATTCCACCAGGACTGGCAGTGCAAATTAAATCCAGGTTAAAGGAGAGCTGAAATATACTGCAAACCTGCATTCAGCTACAGCTGAGCTGTAAACCTGCTCCTGCTGATGCTCATCGTAGGAAGTTGGGCCAAGGGAATAGTTTTGAGAGGTCAACCTCCAAAGCCAGTGTTTAAAAGGAACTTTTCTACATCAAATTTTACACACGTCTGTTTCTGTGTGCCTGCTATTGAAATAACACTAACCCATTGTATTTCTACTTGAAAACACTTGATATATGTTTTCTGTGCCTGTGCATATACACACGTGCAGTCACACACACAGGCTGGGTGAGGGGCAATAGATTAAGCTGACTGCAGGAAATGTAAGAAGCAGATTCGACAATGACCCCAAATATGGACCCAAATGTTCCGTCTTCTGCTACTAATTGATCTAATGGATTTCATATTTGTAACCAGGCAGTGGTTTGTATTGTAAGTTTCTTTTTGTTTGCTGCTTTAGAAAAAATAAGAACTAATAGAACATAACACATACCATATTTGCAGATGTAATTGCCATGAAATGCCCCCCCCGGCCCCAAAGCAATTGCCAATAGTGGATTACTAATAGTTTGGACCAGTTCCACTGTAATTTATGATGGCAAACTATGGGGAAGAAATCCTCAGTCACTATGCACACAAGTACAAGGAAATATATGCATATTAATCTATTTTAACAGCAACAAGATATTCTAGATCCTCAAGTGCACTGTGATGTCAGAAAGGAAAGCACAATTTGCTTTAATTCAGGTGTGGGAAAACTGAGACAAGTCACTGTCTGAGGTGGATTTAGATCTGCCATGTCACTGTCACATGTAGCTCCTGTGGTGTCTGCTCCCTCTTTGGAGGCACATCCTTTCATTCCTTGGTTATGCTGCGCTTCATCTCTGTTCATCCACACTCTTCCCCCTGCAACTGCTCTCCCTGGGATTCCTTGCTTTCTTTTCCCCTTGATCCCACTCAACTTTCAGTGACTCTGCAATCCTTTCCACTTGAGAGTGAAATTTGATTGAATCCCTCCCTTTTTTTTTTGAGACTGCCAGGCACAGTGGGGAAGCAAATGACATATCTGCCTGTGCCACAGTAATTCTGGCCACTTCAATAAAGAATAAAAGGAAAAAGAAAAAAAGACTTGTATGCTCTACAGCTCTCAAACTGTCACCTTTCAGGAGTGCTAAATAGTCTCAGTAAGTAAATAAAATGCAGGCTATTTATCAGGCGTCAGAATGACACCTTTGCAGCTGTTCCTGTCTCCTGAGGAAAAATATGTAATTTGGAAGGTAGGGTGTTTTTGATTAAAAAAACCACTTAATTTGGAACCACCCTGGTCTACTGAGAAACCATAACTTCAAAATACATTTTCTCTCCTGGATAGAAGAAAATTTCAGAAGGAGCCTCCCTGGTTTATTGGATGGGAGTGTATTGGGACAGGTTTAAAAACATTTTAGTGTAGCTGATGGACCATGACCTTTTAGTATCAGTTAAATCCAGATTTAATTTTTTAAGAGGTATGCTATTGCAAGGCACTGGCAGCCAAGTTAGAGAAGTCTGCCATAGTATTTTCACAGGATCATTCCAAGGTACTCTGTTGTTCATGCCAAGCAATAAAACCTTTCTTTTTGTGTGCATTTCTCAACTCTGCTGTGCTCTCAGCACAGGAAAATTATCTCCAAAAGGTGCTATTTCACAGACAAAACTGTGTTTTAAACAAGAAAGTCTCACTTTTCTACGTTAAGATAATGAAACAAAAAAGAGGATGGATTTACACGTGTTGAACATATAAGATGAGAGAAGAGGCATGTACTCAAATATTGTTTTAATTATTTTTCAGTTGTAGTCCTCCATATGTTTGCACTGCAGTCAGTGAACAATAGAAGAGCTCTCCTGTGGTTAATTTTATACCTGTGAAGTCCCCTGGATACACACCAAGATTGCGTGGCCAAGTGCATAAAGTATCCTGCTTATCTGGCCAGTGAATTCATATGCTCCAGGGGATCGGAGAAGATGGGGAGAATATGAGGAATTCTATTATTTGCAGTCTTTAGCAGATTTTCATTACTCTTACCCTTTCTATTTCCAACACCTGAGGAAAGAAATCCCCACAGCTTCAGGTTTTCAGTGCAAACATGGGAAGAATTCCCTGCAGTGTCTGCTCCATGCAGGCAACAGAGGAGGATTCCGGGGCTCCCTCGGTGGGTTTCCCCCATGCTCCATACCCCGTGTGCAGGATCAGGTGAGTGTGTGTGAGTGATGCCCCAACAGAGCCTGCTCCCAGCACAGCCTGGCACACTGCAGTAGGGAAAGCTACACCACAGGGACATGTCTGATTTCCGTTCAGCCCTGCCCCATTCCTTTCATACTGCTTCTAATGATCTGCCATTTATCATCATCGTTTCAAAATCCATGGAGACACTAGCGTTTTTTTCCCTACCGGAGTACTGGGTTTTCCAGCAGAGCCTTGCAACAGGCTTCAGAGTGACCTTGTGCCAGGCACAGCGCCTGCGTTTCGGCTGCCCCTTGGCAGGCAGGACAGCAAGGCTGCCGGGCACCTGCTTCCCACCCACGAGAGCTGCTCTTCTGAGTGTCCCTCACCTTCTACGACAGGCTCATACCTCTGCTGCAGTCAGTCACCACACATTACCATAATAGAAATAATTAGTGCTTCACAATCACGCAGATTTAATAAGCCTGGGAGTCTGACACTAATATATCAATAGCATAGTTTACAGTACATCATTGGTATTCTTTGGGAGCCACGACCTATATTCTGATATAAAGGATCTTCAATGTTCCTTGGCAAATAAAAGTAAATGTTAATTAAAGCACATTTCTTCAAAAGGCCTTTTTTAAAATGACCTACAGTTTCAATATTTGTTTTATGGCACACGCAGATAGGAGGGCTCCCAGTTTCACAGGAAACATTGTATGAATGTAGGAAGGAAAAAGGAAAAAACCTGTAAGTAGATTAATTCCCTTCTACACCACATTAGAACACAGGCTGCGGTGATGGGCTACAAGAAAGCTGAAGTGAGGAAGGTACCTATTACAGATGGTTGAAACATTATGCTTTTAAATGCAGAAGAAGTTTGTATCGATTTTTCTTTATGTGAAGGGGATGGCTAACATATACAAAAATGAAATGCATTGTAACATTTGCATTGTTTTCAAAATAGAGGCCTGGAGGTATAATCCTTTAATAATTTTTTCTCTGTTAAACAAAACTCTTACATAGTTTATTTGAGATTATATCTTTCTACACAGTCCTTTGCAGTGCATTTGCAGTTACATTCACAATGCACTTCAGAAGATGAGATCACATTGAAAATCCAATGTCTTTTGCAGACACAAAAAAAGTTGCTCTTTTTGCACTGAACAATTCTTTTTTTTTTTTTTTTTTTCAGTTCTTCCAGTTACAAGGCCTACTAAAGCTCAGCTAAAGTATATGATCTCAGTGTAATATCCCAGGACATTCCAATCACCAACAAATGTTCTTGCTTCTATTAAAAACAAAACAAAAACCAAACCCACAGAGTCCCCAGGGAGTCAGAGTCTGCTATTGTTCTTCCATTTCTGATGCAAGTCAGGAGATACCAGACAATACAGATTACTGAGTCACCACTCACTAAGCTGTATTTGCTTAAACAACAGTTCTCCCAGCTGACCTTTCCAAGTTAGCAGGAAGAATATAGAGACAAAAAAAAGTGCTCCATGTTCAAAAACCCAAGTGCTTTTATATAGCTAGGTATGCTGTGGAGCTGGGAAAGAAGGGAATCAGATGGACATTTCAGTGGGGAACATCTTGATTAGGATGGGTTTGTTCTGTGACAAAGTGGGGACAGAGAAGGATGGCTCATGGCTACAGGGTGTAGGCAGAAAAGGGGGGGTTAGACTGTGGAGGCACTAGATAAAGAAAATATCTACATTGTGGCATATAGGATACTTAACTCAATCCTAAAATAAGGATAAGCATGGCTTCACCAGTTAAACAGGCACACTGTACTTGGAAATTGATTCAGGACAAGGGGTTCAGCAGCAGTCTGCTTCTTTCAGCACTTTTTCTTTAAATATTCCAGAATTCATCAAACAGAAGATAGATTATTCTGTATAATATAAGCCTCCTGAGGGGATGCTGCTAAAAGGCTGTCAGCAGAAAGAAAAAAAAAGTGTTCAAAGTGTGCATGTAGGGTGAGGGACTCCACATTTCAACTCATCTGCAGCTGGAGATGAGATGCATTTGCATTTGTTCCCCTGGCTGAGAACTAATAGTCATTACAAAAGCTATTTCAAAATAGTTCTAGCTTAAAATTTTTAATTCACACATAACCCACGTAAAATTAAAATTTATATATATATTATACATACATATATAAATATATATATAAAAATTTAAAAATGCTATACAGTTACACTTCAAACAATCTTGACTTCGTCCAGTAAGATCTGCAGAGAACGCACTTTCAGTTTCATTTGTGTTTGTGTCAGACCTTCAAATAAAGGCCAGAATTTACTTAATTACTGTAGTGCTCACGGGCTTTGTGCTCAGAAACCCTTTTGCACAAAGCATTGTGTATAGAAGCAAAAAATAAAGTGACCCCTGGCCCAGAAAGCTTACTTGTCATGGTTTCAGCATCCATCTACTCTGTAAATGCGTGGCTTTTGTTAATGATCACTGTCATTTTCCTGACATTTAACTGAATAGACTTTCTTTGGAGAAATTAAGACAGACAGGAGAAACATCTCTGTAATCTAAAGTACTGAAGATTATGTTTCTGCATTTTTCAAAGCAGTTAGGATTCAGTGGTTGCTGTTGTTACCACGTTCTTAGATCCCTGCGACAGAAGAGAAGTTGGGGCTTTGGCTCACATTCCCTCATCAGAGATTTGTCGAAACTTCAAGCATTGTCACTTCTCTTGGTCTCTCGTTCTGCCTTCCCAGAAGTCAGCAGAAGAGTATTTGGGCAGGCACCTCCAGCCACTGCTGTTCAGAGTCCAGGGTCCTTTTGCAAGCTCCCAAGCCGAATTAGCAACTGGAGTGGGTTACTCACACAGTTGGGATGAGGTCAGTAACCCCCAGAGGAAGGAACAGCTAAATTTGCAAAGCTTGTCTGAGTGCCCACAACACTAATTTCCTACATTTGTTCCTTGCAATCATTTGATGAGTTATTATATGCTTTTATTTTATTTGCATGATCTTTCAACTGTGTTTCCATATGTTCATCTTTCCTACCTTAAGAATTTATAAATAGCAGTTACACTCTCAGATGCTGTTTGCAGAACTGGGCCATAGGCTCAAGTGTAATAAAATCAAAGCCAAGCAAAAGTTTGACTAGATTTCTTCCAGACTAAGCAGGACTAGGTTTTGTCCACAGTGTCTGAGAAAAGGCTTTCTTAAAACAAGGGCATATTTAAAATGAAATTGAGAAAAGCCACAAAAATACGAAAGATTTCAATAGTTGGGGTGTGGTGGGCTTTTTTCCCCTTTCACAAAGATTATGTCTTTGTTATCTTGTCATAGGAAAGGTATCCTCTACTATTTTTACAGTTGCAAGAGAGAAAAAGAAATTACATTCAAAACCAAGTTCTCCATGGAAAAACATCTCACTGGATTTTAACAGATATTTGCTTTCATTTATCTCTGCTACCAATGAACACTGAAGGTGTAGCTCTATAGAACTACACCCTCAAAAAAAAAAAAGTGGACAAAACGTGCTCAGCCAGCACCTCCACAAGATCACACAGCAGAAAAATAATCCTCAGTTATAATCCAAATACATGCAATGATGGAAAGAATGTTTTATGGAAAACTATCTTACTGGAATTTAAGAGTTCTGCAACGTGTGGAAAACAAATATGCTTTAATAGGTTGCTGCTTTCAATGACTGAATTTATTTCCAAGAAGGTCATAACCATAAAGTAGAAATCTAATCCTTCTTTCAGAGCAGTGGCAAAAGGGGAATAGAAAATAGTGACACTGAAATGTTATCTTTGAACTCTTAGAGGAAGTGGCAGAATGTTGTTTTGCAGCATCTGTTTTGATTACGTTCTTTTTAATGTTTCTTAAAGAAAAAAAATCTGTAGTTTTCTCACTTTTCTCAGTTTGGAGTCAATGAATTATCTGCAAATACATTTAAACAAAACCAATTATGTCAGTAATGCATTACCATCAATTTCTCTGTGTTTTCATCCTTCTCTAACAATTAGGGGGAAAATGTGCCTACCTACTTCATTTTCATGTCCCAAGCACTTGACTGCTCTGTTCACTCCTTTCCTATATGCATTAAAAAAAGGCATATAGGCATAGCAGTATTAAAATTAGGAATGTAAAATATGATTCTATTCTCTGCCCCTGCCCTCCTCAGTGTCAACTTAAACAGTTTTTCCCTTTCTTTCTAAAATTTTCTGCCTGTGTAACTGGTAAGGGAAAGGTATTATCTTGCAGATCAGAAAACTAACCCAAATCCCTTTCAGCACATTTGTTGCCAAATCTGAGTGAAGATTGGTGCTCTGCACAATAAGAATCAAAGTAGGATGTAATACAAAAACTTCTCTCAAAATCCAGCTTACTTAGATCCACTGTTTGCAGAGTCCTTAATGATCTCCACAGTAATGCAGACCTCAGAAAGCAAAGTGATGCTTACTGAAACAGGCCTGCCTTTCTCATCTGCTTTTCAGCCAAGCAGATAGGCCTGCTCTAGATGATGTTATTCCAGGTCCTTTCACCAAACCCTCAGACGGCCTTCTGAGTCAAAACCACAGGGAGCAACTCAAGATAACGCCCTGGATTCCTGCAGGCACTCAGGGTTTGTCTGTATGCAGTTCAAAAAGTATGACATTAGCAGGCATTAACTGGGGTGAGAAGAGCATACATCAAACAAGTCCCGTTTGCAGCAACCCGAGCTTTAACTCCTTTGGCTTGAACTAACTAGAAGCATGGACAGCCTTCTGCATACTGAAAGGCAGTAGCCAGCAAATATTGGACATCTTATTCTGTGTAAGTCCATACACCACCTAAGCTAAGCAAATCATGGCATTCAATAAAAAAGACACACAGCATCCTATTTGCAGCACAGTTTTCCATCTCTGGTTAGCAACCTCTGCTCCCCAAAAGATCCTGCAGAATTTCCTATCTGGTCAGGTCTCTTCCTTTCCCCAGATCTTTCTGGCACTTACTCAGTATGCTTTCACTACCGTGTCATTCTGGTCTTCCCAAATTTTAGAACACCAGTTTGTTTCACCTGCCCAAATACTTTGGGATATAACCACCTCCCATATTTACAAATCCTCTTATTTGGGCTGGTTTGTTACTCTTTGCCATGTAACTGGAAACCTTCCTATGTCCAGCTAGGTACCCAATGATATTTTTAAATATCTTCTGGCCTACAGTATTGTTATACTGCGTTCTGAAACCTGACACTACAGTCAGAAAGATGTCCTTCTGTACGGCCTGTGGTCGCTTCACACAGTTCTGGGAGTTTTCCAAGCCTCTGCCTGCCTGCTGATGGCTCTGGAATTCTCTTCCTATATGGGTGTGCTGGTTTTGGCTGGGTCAGAGTTTATTTTCTTCACAGTAGCTAGTAAGGGGCCGTGTTTCGGATTTGTGCTGAAAACAGGCCTGATAATGCAGGCACATTTTCCCTCTTGCTGAGCTGTGTTTGCATGCTCAAGGAATTTTCTGTTCCTCACTCCACTCCACCAGTGAGAGGGCTGGGCGTGCTCAAGGAGTTGAGGGGGATGACAGAGCCAGGACAGCTGACCCCAATTACTACAGGGATATCCCGCACTATATGGTGTCATCCTCAGCACACAGATCTGGAGGAAAAAGGAAGGAAGGAGAGGATGTTCAGAGATACAGCCCCCTGTGTTAAAGACTTACAGATAACCCTAAAAGTAACTAAAACAAAAAGAGCATCTCACTGAACACACAATCCCAACTCAAATTAGGTAATTTTTAAAAGGAAAGACTTAGCTTAAAAGCACAAAGCTCAGCTAAAAGTGAAACTTCAAATTTTCAGTGAGAGCACCAATCAAATTATCAGAACTGCATCCTTCTGTCAGGATATTTCGTGTTTGTTTCGAACAGGGAGGTTTTCGGTTTCTCAGAACAACTTTTGGCTCTCGGTAGGTGGTGCTATAACTCTTCAATCCAACCTGAGTAAAAGCCCTGCTTCCACTGCTGAAGTGAATTTCATGGAGTAGTATGATCAGTGTCACCTCACCACTTGAGGGCAAAGACTGGAGGGCAAAAACCAAAAAATCTATGCTGAAGTTTTAAGTTAAATACTTACATAACCCTGTAGGCATTTAAAGTCAGCAGTTCTCACTGCACTTCATGCACAGATGTCATTGCACCATACACTGACAAAAGAAAACAGTGATTGTACAAGAGAACTACAAAACTATCACAGGTCCACATCTATAAAAAATAAAAAACGACACAAATATCTACAGCCTATTCTAAAATCCCATGAGCACTTCCATCAAATGATCTGAATAAACACTTGAAGAAAACAGCAAGTATTGATATTGTTCTAGGGGATGAGTTCTGGCTATAAAAGCTGAACACATCTGCAAGATGGGTTGTTTACATCCATGCTGTGAAACCTGCAAAAATTTGGATCAGAGCCCAAAGGGGACACCAAAAGGCCCTAGGTGCCTTGAGCAGCCTGGCTCTGTCCCTCTTGGCCACCCATGCCAAGACCTGCCTGCCATCATCCCTGCAGGGCTATGCTGTGGGCTGGCTGTGCCAGCCCCATCCCCAGAACCCCTCTTTCTGGGCAGGGGAACCAGGGCATCCCGCTCATAGTCATGTCTCCAGTCCTGCTCAGCTCTGGCTCCTGCATGAAACTCAAACCCACATTGCAGTGATGGCTCTGCTGCTACCAACTGGTCACCTTGTCTCCTCTGGCCCGGGCAGTGTCCCCGCCAGCCACCACCCCCGCCCAGAACACCGTTCTGGAAAGGGTATGGCACTGCTACTTGGCCCCAGCTTGCTCTCCCTCACATGAAATGCAGTGAACAACTGTATTAATTTGTGAGCCACAGGCATGCAGTGACTCACCTCACCTGGATGTGAACTCTCTTTCAAATGAGCAGTTTGCCTCCTGGTCCCGCTTTATTCCTTGAATAAGGACTAACACAGAAACTGATCCCACTATATGAATAAGGCCTCATCTACTAAGAATTCATCCGTTCAGTTTAAAGGACTTTCTTAAAAATTTTGCTGAACTCCTATGCTTTTGTGGAAATCTCTGTTTTAGAGAGCTCACACAGAGCTGTAAATGAGAAGTCAAGTCCAGAAGCTGTGGTTTACTGAATAAGTTAAGGCAGTCTAAATTTGGAAATCACCTCACCTCAATCAGAAGTTATCTCAAAGCCCTGGATTTTTAAAGGAGATCAGAAGAATCTTTTCAGATGAAACTGTACTTGAACTGTAGATCTATGGTAACAAGAAATACTCAAGACACATGTATGTAGTCAAGGAGCTATATGTGATGGCTTTATTTGTAAAATACTTTATTCCTAACAGCAAAATACTGTAATTTTATCTTATAAAAGTTAGCAAAAATTGATACATTTGAAACAGAAATAAGAAAACTATTTCTACTTTGATTCAATTATTCAATTCTCTTTTCAATATGGAAGCAATAGGTATGCACCACACTTTACAGATTTCAGTGCCAGACAGATCATTCAATAAATATATCATTCTAGTGAAAAAAAGTCATAAAACTACTGGAAAAATATAAGCATTTTTGGCTTTTTCTAACATTTTCAACTAGTAATATCTACACACACCAAAGTTCTTCGCAGACACTGACTGTATAGATTAGTAACAGAAAAATTTGTTAGTAGCACACCAGAACAATCAAATTTGCAGTACTTTTCTAGTAAAAAAAAGAAAATCAGAAATTCCGTCTACTTCTCAATTCATACAGAGGACTTCTGTGAGGAGGTGGCAGGGGGAACTTAAATTACTAATTTCATATCTGATAAGGCCCTTGCATATCCTAATTTACAGTTAAAAAGCCAGTCCTATACTATATATAATAAATACTACTTGTTTGTTATGAACAGAAGTGAGAATAAATAAACTTCACTGGTTTATCCTATTGCTAACAAATAAACTATGAAATCTTTGCCTTGGAGAGGACAGTTCTGCTATGTACATAGGCATAATTTTGGAAGCCCCGTTGCCTCAAATTTCAGAGGTAAACTCAGTTCTCCATGCGAGTCTTCTGAGCAGCTTCTTTCTGTGAAGAAGTTGGACCTCTGAGACTGTGCAAGTGGCAAAGCAAACTCACACACCAGTCTGCCAGTACATGGACACTGGGAGGACAGTGCCTGATGCTGGAAAAACACGTAACAGAAACCATATGGTGGAGTTCAGGATCCTGAAGAAGTATTATCTTTAAATTTCATGAAGGAAAAACAGAACTAAGCATTGAACTGTTTGTTCTGGGTGCTTTTTTTTGCCCTTTTGTAGAGCTAAATCAGAGCAAAGCACTACTCCAACGGTACTTACATGGTTCTCTGCCTCTTATCCTACGAAAAAGTCTGCTACAGGAGGCAAATAGAATCATTAAGGTTGGAAAACATCTCCATGATCAAGTTCAGATGCAAGTGAACTAAATGTAATTAAAAAGATTTTTCCTTTCCGATATTTTTGCTTAAAATATCCAATTGTCAAAGCAAATTTCATTCCTCACACATAATTAGATAACTTAGCTGGTCTGATTCATTCTCCAAGGAGGACCATTCTTTCCTCTCCTCTTTTCCATCTGCTTCTGCTGACCTGATGCACAGTGCATCTTTTCTAATCAGATTAATCTTTCAGATTCAATGAATCATGAGAAGATGCTTTTAAGATAGACCACATTGCAAATGCTACAGGAAACAGTGAAAGTAATTTATGAGGAGCACAAATGCTACTTATAGAAGGAGTTGGGGTTCCCAAGTCTTCTGCTAACTCTGGTCTCACAAAGTCATACCATTAACTGCTGCTGACAATTCCGTTTAATGGGACAACTCGATTTTATAGGCTTCTACGCAGAATTTATAAAAACCTGATGAATTAAGATTTGAGAGAGATGTAGAGGGCTTCAATCCGTGACACGACAGTGCTACTTTCCACTGCCTTTACTGAAGCGGGATTCCTTGGAGGACTCTGCACCCGATGATGGCACTGCCTGGGCTCTCTGGCGGATTCCAAACGAAGCCTTTTTTAGCTCATGTCTTAGACTGCGGATTGTGCTGTTTATGGCAGCCACACACGCCTTCCAATCAAATCCACTTTCATTTAGATCAAAGGATGGAAAATTCTCTTGAAGGAAGTCTAAGAATAAACAAGTATGTAATAGTGAGTTATCAATTGTTTATGCAAGCTATATACTCTCTTCGGATGTAATTAAGCCAAAACAAGTGTGTGCTACCAAAACAGGACAGCTCCATTTTATTAATCCTTAATGCCGTAGCCTGAGAGGCAGTCATGTCACATCTGTGGAGCTCCTAGCATGCACTGTCTGGATCTTAACAACCCTTTCAACCTCCCTAGATTCCCGACATGAAGGACAAGCAGTTCCAAGATTTGTTAGGAAATGCATGTTGCAAAAAAGTGTGATGAATCATAGAACAAATCAGAAGGGACCCATATGGCTCAGAGTGCAACTCCATGCTTCTTGCAAAACTACCTAAAATTAAATCATATCCCCATGGTATCCTAATATCATGTTAAGAGTGTCTTCTAGATGAAGGTTACTAGTCAAATACGCAACCTTACTAACTCAGTGAGCACTATTCCACAGCAATGCTGTGGAAGAAGCCCTTCTTGCTGTCCTAAACATTCCCTGAAAATCTCAACTTCAGGTGAGCCAACTTTGACTTTCTCAACACTATTCCAACACTCCCAGGCAACCTTTCAGCTTGGATAGAGTTAATTTTCTTCCTAGTAGCTAGTACAGTACTGTGTTTTGGATTTAGGATGAGAATAATGTTGATTAACACACTGATGTTTTAGTTGTTGCTAAGCAGTCTAGGCCTTTTCAACCTCTTACACCAGCAAGCAGGCTGGGGGACACAAGAAGCTGGGAGGATGCACAGCCAGGACAGCTGACCCCAACTGCCAAAGGGATATTCCATACCATATGGCCTCATGCTCAGCATATAAACTAGGGGTAAAGCTGGCTTGGGGTCATTTTTTGGGAAGTGGCTGGGCATCAGTCAGTGGGTGGTGAGCGACTGAATTCTGCATCACTTGTTTTGCATAATCTAATTCTTTTATCACCATCATTATTTTTATTTTCCCTTACATTTCTCTCATTTTTTTCTTCCCCAATTCTCTCCCTCATCCCAGTGGGGTGAGGAGGGGGAACAGGACAGGAGGGGAGAAGGTGGGCAAGCAGCTGTGTGGTGTTCAGCTATCTGATGAGTTAAACCACAATAGTTACTAAGTTTCACTTAATAAACTCTCCTTGTTTCTAATCTCTAAAAACAATTTTTTGCTCCAGAGCTCAGTTATAAATTCCCTGCTTAGCCAAAATTGTCTCCCCATAGCTCTACCAGTTCTCCTGTCAGGATGGACTCTCTTGTGCTTGCAGAATACTGTCCTTAAAGAGCTACCAACTTGCAGGAGCTTCTCTCCTGTTTAGAGCTGTCTCTCACAAGTTTCCACCTGAGAGTTTCTCAAGTAAGCCAAAGTCTGCTCTCCTAACCTACTCAGACCTTTTACTCTACGCAGGATCTTGAAGTCCAGGATTTCATAGTCTCTCCAGGCAATACTGCCACCAATTATCACATATCAAACCTTTTTGTGAAGGGCACCATAACCTGCTGTGCATGACCCCTCTGCTTGATCTACCTAGCCCCTATATTAAGAAATTATCCGAGATGCTCTCCACTGCTTCCATCTCCCACTGTGCTGCCCTTTTAAGCAGACGTCATGGAAATGGAGTTTTTTCATATGAACCAGGTTTGTGATCTGGAGAATTTTTTGAGCTACTAAAAAATAACTCCATCTACATCCTCTCAATCTGTTTCACTGCTGGCACTAATACCTGTCAGAATGGTTTCACACACTAATTTCTCAAGTTTCATGCTTTGTTCGTAGGATGCAAAGGTAATCACTCTTGTTAATTTCCCCACATTAGCACTTGAACAGAGATTTTCTTACCTCTGAGAGCATTAATTTTGTTGGAATCCAGGGGGCTCATGCCACGATCAAGACTACCATATACGTTGCTTTTTACCAGCACATCTTCAGTGAACATATGACGAATTAGGTAGCGAGCTGACAGCTCTGGCCGTGTCTTCCCCTTGGCTACATAAATGATTGAGAAAGGCAACTGGACGTTGCGCCATGGGCTCCCAAGAGGTTCTGGAAAAGATGACAGGGAGGGAAGAGAGAGATTTGACTCATCCAACACTGACCATGCTTCGAAGTGGCTGTGTTACAGCAAAACTAACACCAGAAGTTCACCCTGAAGCTACTCTACCTGCCTGGAAAGACCAGAGCAGAACCATAACACTACAGCTAATGCTAAAATGAAACACACTGCAGACAAATGTCCAAGCAGCCAGAAAACCCTGACTGTTTTACAACCATGTAACAGTACTTCTGATATGTCTTCAGCAATGCCAGCAATGTAACCTGCATTATTAATGATTGTTTTCTAACTTGTTTTCTAACTTGTTTTCATCTCATGTGAAAAGATCGTGCTACTCCAATTACATAAGTAAAAAAAAGTTCTGCTATTTCAGTGGTGCTTAGATGAGAAAAAGAAACAGAAAAAGAGTGAATAACTACTTCAATCTGACTTCACTACAAACATTAAAAAAAGAAAAAAGGAGATCTGTGGGATCAGACTAACAAATGTTGTGTGCAGAAGCAGATCTAATATAGACGCAAAGTGATTCTATGCAAATAAATGATTTCCAAGGGCAACTAATCTCAGCTCATTTTCCTTGAGACTTTCTAAGCATCACATGCTGTACATGAATTTTTTCGCAATGCATTTGTATATTATAAAAGTATATTTTACTTTCATTAAAAATATTGTCATGGTTTAGTCCATCCCCACAGTATTGGGTTAGAAAATTGTTAACTCCAGGGGAAATTCTGGCCAAGTAGCCAATCAAAGACTTTTGTGATGTCTCTAGGAATGACACATTTAACAAACCAGAAAAGAAACGTGTTGCGCAGAAGAAATTAAGGAGTTAATGTGACAGCACACCCCGGCCCGGCTGGGCCTGGGCGTGCGGCCCTCCCGGGGCCTGGCCTGGCTGAGGAGGGCAGGTATGGCTTGAAGCCAAAACTAAATCACCTGGAAGCTGCATGCAACAAACTGCAGAAGAATTACAGCCACAAAATGATAAAGAAGCCGGTGAACTCTCCATTGAGGGGCCAAGCCCCTCACGACCTCGGGCCTTAGTCCGAGGGCTGAGCCCAACACTAAGCCCCCAATACCGGGCGGCCCAGTGCAATTTTGGACCGGGGGTGATGGCAGGATGACCCCTTTCACTGCGATTTGGGGAGCGGTCCTGAGCTGGAGTAACCGACCGCAGCCGAGAGCCAAGATTGGGTTTTTGGCCAAAAGCAGAAAGTCAGAAGAATTCCAGACAGTGAGAGAAAAAACCACCTGGAGCAGCAGAGCATAGCATTCTTAGGTATGGACTGAGCCATAAAAAAAAAAAAAAAAACCAAAAAAAACNAAACCAAACCAAAAAAAAACCAAAAACAAAACCCAGAACCACTGTCAGCCAGGGAGGGGTGGTTACTCTTTTTTAGGACACCCCCCCCTCCCCAAAACTCCTCATGGAAGGAGCCTCCACGGAGCCCTATACTCTGTGGTGATGACATGGTGATACGAGTGTTCCCTCGAAGCCCATGGTAAACCCTCAGTAGCCGCAGACAAGCGGCTAGAGGTGGGAGGCAGACTCTCCTACATTCCAATGGAGAGAGAGAGAGAGATTTTCTAGCTGCGGTGATTTGGAACTGTTACCTTAAAGACCTTTTCTTCTCCTACTTCCTCTAGACTGTTTTTGAAGAAAAGAAGGAGGGGTGGTATTTGTAAATATGTAAGTTTGTTATTATATGAAAACTAGTTAGAGTTGTTGTGTACATAAATATTCCCTTAGTTCTTATCGTGTAGAAATAAATTTTAATATTAATCCCCATGTCAAGAAATCTGTTTTGTCTACGCAAACTCTTCTTACCTATTAGCAAAATTTATGGGTTGATAAAAACCATGCAGAAATCACAGGGCTAAACCGTTGACAAATATAAAGGCAGCTTTAAGATTCTTATTGTCCTAAAGAGTCAGTTTTACAAAAAGGTGTGCTTTTCTTCTGAAATTGCAACACCATTCCATAGATGTTCTAAGCCAGCTTACTCCTTTAAAGTACAATATCTACCAAATAAAAGCAAAAAGCTAGGACAACTGAACAGAGTATCTTAAGATGAACTGCCCAAACTTACAGCGGAAATGCATTACAGGACATTGGTAGATGCGGACAGACATATATTCTATTAGCAAGATAATGTTCTTGTTTGCTCCCTTGAAGACTTAACTATACATATACCACATGACTTAAGAGGAAGAGTCACATAGTTCAGAAAATCCCTTTATTACATAATTACACCTACAGTATCATCTTTTGCCTATCACTGACCACTTAAAATGTAAGAAACAATTCCAGAAAATGAAAAGTTCTTAGTTTACCCATAGGTTCCAAAGATTGTTGTTTCCTGGCTGATGATGTGTGGAAAGCTTCTGGAAACTTATCCAATCCCAAATTCCGTGATGTGTCAGTTGTGGAGCTGGTCATTTTCTGAGAGTTTTGTGAATTGCCTCCACTATCTTCATTACAACTTAAATCTACACAATGAGATGTATCTGGAGCATCAGCCACTTCTTCTTTCCCTTCAGCTGTTTCCTGAAACATTAAATGAGGTTAGCATACGCACTAGGAGAAGCCTATCAGTTTTCTAATTAGTGTTCCAGTTTATTTCCCATTTAGTATAAATTAGATTTCAGGTATTTACAACATAGTTACTCCTGAATTTCTATCATGAACGTAACAGGCGAAACAGATAATAAATATTCAGAGATACGCAAAGAGCATTTTAGAAGAGGTAAATGGAGTGACAGGTGTTTTGGGAGTTATTTTTCAGTCAATATAAAGGCATGGCTGGATATATCTGAAAAAAAAGCTTGTGGAAACCGTGCTACCAGCTACATGTTTAACCTCTCAATCAAATTTGACACTACTTCTGGGCAACATTCGCAGTGCCTTCTTTTTCCTATCCCAGTCTTAAAACATCTCTTAAATGAACGCTGGACACAGGAGCAGGAAGAGGCAGAGCAAGAGAAAGGCACATGCTTCCAGTATTCCCACAGGGAACTAGCGCTGCAGTCAGCAGGCCTGTGCTGAGCAACGCAGAGACAGAACCCAAGGAATTTCCAATCAGAGCACTTGTCCGATGGGGAGTTCAAATAATTAATCTGAGAAAACGCACAAACTTAATACTTAAAAAATTATCACCTTAAGAGAACTTCCCGAGTTTGTTTTTGTTTCAGACCGTAAACAGCGGATCATAGCGTTGACGTTTGTGATACAGGTTTTCCAGTCTTTTCCATGCTCACTCAAATCATAGGCTGGAAAGTTAGCTGCCAGAAATTCTACACAGAAAATATAGAAAATGTTTTAAGCTTCATGATATAAACCAGCATTTAGAAGTATTCTAATTTAGAAAGAGAAAGCAAGCTAAGAAATGCTTCACGTTTACTGTTCTCCATTTGCAAACTTTAGATTTCCATCTATAAATAGTGATAGTAAACTCATGTTTTGAAGCTAAACAGCATGATGAATTCAAGATGTTCACCGATACTTTTCTGAGGTGTTGTGAATAATGTTTTTATTATATAAAGCATTTCCTGGTAGAATTAGGGGGAATGTGTGATCTATCATACTAACTTCAAAAAAACCTTCAAAAACAACAACAAAAAAGCCCTCAAAGAACAGAGAGGGGGGTAATGCTGCAACCATTTCCCTTCTTATATAACCTCAGTCTTTTAACCCTTTAACACATACATACCATGGGATTTGTGTAAATGGCTTGACATTTAAAAAAAATAACACCCTTCCCATCTTTACCATTTCTCAATCCAGAGAAGTGAACTTAAGAGTATTTAAAAATCACCAGTTAATGTCTGTCCCAAGTATACCCTGACCACAAAAAACCCCAACTTAACCAACCAAAAAAACCCACCCACAAAACCCATGCCACACAAAACCACAAAATAAATTGCAATGAAACATTTAGAGACAGCGAGTATGACTGATGAACACGGAGTACACAAAACCAAGAGAAATTCAACTTGTTTTATCCACATTGAAGAAACACGAACACTGAGAATTACAAAGCAAGACTTTCAAAACAAAAAGACACTGTAGAGTGGAGCACACCCACTATGGCATTTATCTGTTCCTCAGCTGCTAGACAATGCTAGAAACATACAGAAAAGGAGTTCTTGTAAGTTAAAAACTTCGTTAAGTATTAAAGAAGTAAGACTCTGCCTTTTGAAAGGTAACATACCTCTTATGGCAGCTATTTTGTTTGGATCCAATGTCCTGCGCCCTCGTGCACTCGCTCCCATAATGCTGCACAACAGTGTTTTCTTGGGGAACAGGACACGAACCAGGTAGCGCGCGGCGTACTTCGGTTTAGTCTTTTGCCGAGCCTTCACCAAATCGTTTCCAAGAACTTTTACATTTCTCACTGGGTCACCAACAAACTCTTTTGTAAAACAAAAAACATTTAAAGAAAAAAAACTTTAAAATCCCAAGCCAGTTGTTAAGAATAGAACACTTTTTCAAACTCTTTCTCCTGACCTCTATGATACTCTCAGAATATGTGCTTAGCTATGGTTAATTCTACTACATATTATTACTTATCTTTGCTCTTCCAAAAGCAGCTTTAATTTGGAAAGGTAACGGAAATATTCTTTTGATTTACATTAACCACCAACATAAACTGAAATCAAAACACCCAAGAAGATACATTAGAAACCAAGAATCCACAATGTTCAGACTGGCCTATTTTACACAGGTGCAGACACCTTGTATGTTTTCAAGACAATGACTCATGCTGCATATCCATATTGCAAACACATACCCTGTTACAAATTTGTAGATAGATATCCAAGTATTTCACCTACCATTCATGCAGTTCTTCAGCTGCATGGACTTATTTTTTAGACCAAAAGCAACAAAAAACTCATAGCTTAGCCTTCCACATAATTCAGGGCATTTATGCTTCACAAAGACATTAGTTTTTAAGACACAGTGCTATTTTTATATGTGCATATTTATTATAATGCAATGACCCATGGAATTATTCTTTCTCTGTGGAATTCAGTATTTTGAAATAAACCAAACACTGGAGGATCTGAGTATAGAAAGGATGTTTCACTGATAAAATCCTCCACAAGAAGAAAACAGGGATTTTCTTCACACAGATCAGGTAAATTGCTTTCTTAAAACATGTCTACAGGCATATGCCTCACTGAGCTTTAGTGGCAATCTCTTATGCCTTTTTAAACACATGCATAATAGGCATACATTACTTGTGAATTATACAGAGCTTAAAAAAGGTTACATCAAGTGTCTCAAGAAAGAAAAACAGGGTCTAGTCTTAAAAGAACCCAAAGCACCTCATGTAAATCAAAGGCTTGTAGTAGTCTATACAACTGTATGTGTGCACTGCAGAGGTTTTTAAGTGATCTCTGGTATTAAACATTCCTGTGACCTTTGTTTCAAGAGTTTAAGCAGTATTCCATTATAGAAATGTGTGTCAGTCAGGCAGTTCTGCTCCTTTATTTTTGCTAAATAATGCTAAATTTCTTTAGGCGTATTTTTTTCATACTAGCAGCAGTTTTTTAGCCTTTGTTTCTGAATATTTGTCACGAAGGAACTCACCAAAGCTAGGGTCAATGAAGACTGAGGAAGATGGTAGCTCTTCACTAATATTCACATCCCCAGATGCATTTCTGTAGTCCTCCAACACAGCATTATTTTCTTGACTGGGCTCAGACGGCGCTGGCATTGTTGACGATGCCACTGGTGAAGATGCAACGTTGACAGTACTTTCCACAATACTGGGTGCAAGATTTGATTGTGGTGAAAGGTCAGGCATCTCATTAGTTGCTGTGTATGATGAATGCAATGAATGTGTTGAAACTATAGTGGGGAGTGGTGGGCTCTGCCTACCAACAGGTTGCTGTGATTCAAACTGAAAACTCTGCTGAGCATGTTTTACTGTGGAATTGACTTGAGCATGGCCATTTTGTAAAGGAACCCTTACAGCTGGACTACGTCTTCCCTGGCCTGGTGAAGAGAGATGAAGACTTAAGTCCCTTTCCATGGAATTTTGTACTCTTATTTTTCCTTGGGGCAAACGACTGGAACTTCTGTACGTAAATCCAACTGGTTTCTGGAAACATGATTCAGAAAACAATTAAAAGGGTAAATTAGACATAGCTGGTCTTCTTTTTTTTTTTAAGCAAACCAGGAAAACTAAATTTTACCAATTAGGCTACTGGCAGCATACTCTCCCTTGAAATAGTCACTGTCATTAACTCAGAGCTATTACTTTTTAGCCTTCCCTCTACTTTCCTCTATTCTCACTTCTAGCTGCAACACTAAGAATTTATCTGATAAGCTTCAGTGTTTCTCAATTTTTTTCCACCTGGGGTGCTGGCATAATTGCTTTCTAGGCAAATATATAATCAGAAAAATGTTGTAAAGGTTCTTAAAGATGCTCTATAAAAAGGTAAATAGGCAAAATAAAATCTAAATTTTTTCAGCCATTGACCCAGTCTGATGAATTTTCAAGGGATGTCTTCACTGCCATGCTAACTTCCTTTCAAACAAGAAAAAAAATTTCACTTTCTCTTCTTTTTTTACTTGCTAGCTGAAAACATTAAACATTCAGATCTCATCTACAGTGGAAGATTCCAAAGGAACTAAGACAAACTGAGAGATGGGCTAAGTTTTTCACCACTTCAAATACTTTTATTAAAAAACGTACCATCCCTAAAGCATGTATTCGACTTCAAAACACAAGTCAGTAGCTACCAAATGTAGATGATACATGTGGGTTTGTTTTTCTTCTTTTAATTTTTGGTGGGTTTGTTTGCTTGTTTACAGAAATCCCATTACATTGCACCACTGTAACATTAAAAAAATTTATGACCTGAAGAAAGGTTTATGTATCTGAAAGCTTGGCTGTTTTTCCAGCTTTTGGACTTCATATAATAAAAAAAAGTACCTTCACCACAAACCTTTCCTTATTTATATGCTTAGCCCTTCACAGATACAACAATGGTACAGCTATAAAAAAAGGCAACAGCATTCCTTTTGGTTTTAAACAGTTGGCAGATTGCATCTTACAAGCTTAGAGAGATAAAACCCTGGAGGAAAAAAAAAAAAAAAAAAAAAAAAAAAAAAAAAAAAGGCAATGCAGGTCACTTTTAACCCAAACATTAAAGCAGCTGCCATCCCACAGGATCAGAGGGGAGGGTAAGAGCACAGAGGTCTCACAAGGGTTCATGTGTAGGTGACAAGATCAGTTTATTCCCTGGATCTCATGGTTTTGGACGTGTGGACAGTACAAGCTTGGAGTTGACAAAAAACCCCCGACATCCCAAATAAAACCTAGTATCCTACTGACAGCCAACATGCACGAGAAATTCATTGCTTTTAGCCACTCTTAAAGCAACGGGCCTTACTGCTGCCTTGACATCTCCTGACAGCAGGATCACCTCTGCCACATCAAAAGCTTAGCAGTATTGTTGACAAAAAGGGCATTATGGATTTTACGATCCTCTTCAAAAATCATCTGTTATGCTTTCCTTTTAAAGAGCATTGTTAGAAGTAATAACATTGCGTCTCCTTAGTTAACAGCGGATTGATCATTTAGGAACAAAATGAATAGCGTGTACGCAATATCAAACCTTATTAAAATGTTGAAAAAGGTGCTTTTATTAAGAAAAATAATAAATTCTAGACTCTAATGGATATGACAACACACTGTTGAGATCTAAAAATCAGTTAGTCAATTGAACCAGCCTGACCGATGCTTAAACTTTCTTTTAACTGCAGAAACCAGTAAGACAGCACATCACATGTTGCAAAGGTGCAACAGCAACATACTGAAGTTTAAGATGTACCTACACAATTAATTTCTGTTCATTCCAATACAAACAGAATTTTACAGCATCTATCACAGCATCCTGGATTTGATGGGGGCCACTGCCAATCTGTGGCCACCAGTCAATAATAACACAGGAGAGAGAAGCTGGCGGATAGTAAGAAATCTCAAGTAATTTAATTGAAATAGATTCTAAGTCTACTACTTTGCTACTAATTTTAGTTTTAGTGAAAGAGTTGTTTATTTAAATAAGCATCAGAGGAAATGGGTGAATTAAAGGAAAAATAAATGTCTTAGGTCTTTAATACTCACAGGTTTGAGCAACAGTGGCTTTACACGAGTATGCTGCATCTCTGAGACCTTTCGATGAAGCACATCAAATTTTTTATCCAATTTCTGAATGGCATCATACATGGCCTATAGACAAATGTAAGAGTGAAAACAGTACTGTTTCACAAGAAACCAAACTAAACCTGAAGAAACCAGAAAGTTCAATTAAAAACTAAATTCCCTCCCTAAAACTGGCTAAGATCTGTAGATAACATACATATTCTGTAATCATATTAAAAATCCATTTGGACAAAAAATGCAAGTAACAATGGTAAATATTACAGTAAAAAGAATTCTCAGAGAAGTTTACTCTTGTGACTCTAATGTGGCTGGCACTTGAAGGCTGCTCTTACTGCTTCCAGTAGATATTTTATTTGTACCTATTTTCATGTTTTATGATACACTGATAAGTTTCTGACAAGCTCTAAGGCACATTAGGTATAACGATACACTATTTTAAGTCCTAATAAGTTTCCAAATACACAGGTAAAAGCCTTACTGGCAGCCACTGAAATATTGATTTCTGTATCACCAATGGGAAATATTCAGAAAAACCCTGTCTGTAAAGCCAAGCCCTAACTGGAACTGAACGTAGCCAGGGATGCCACAGATAAGAAGAAGGAGGACTTTTGTAGGTATGTAGGTGACAAAAGGATGGATAGGGCAAGTTCAAGCCCACTGCTGAATGAGACAGGGGACCCAGTGATATAAGACACAGGAAAGGTTGAGGGATTCAGTGCCACCTTTGCCTCGGCCATTACTAGCAAGACTGGCCTTCCAGAATCCCAGGTCTCAGCAACCAGGGGTAAAGGTTGGACCAAGGAAGACACGCTGAGTGTAAGAGGACCTGGCCAGAGAATACTTAAGCAAACTGGACACACCTAGGTCCAAGGGGCCTGATGGCATGCACTGACAAGTGCTCAGGGAGCTGGCTAATGACATTGCAAGGCTCAATAGCCTTTGATCAACTAGGGTGAATGGGAGAAGTGCCCAAAGAGTGGAGGAAAGCAAATGTCACTCCTATCTTGAAGAGCAGCAAAGAAGAGGCCTGAGGGAACTACAGGCCAGTCAGCCTCACCTCCATCCCTGGGAATGTAATTTAGCAGCTACCCTGGAAACCATTTCCAGACATATGAATGACAAGAATACCAGTAGTCACAACATGGCTTCACCAAGCAGAAGTCATGTTTGACCAATCTGATAAACTTCTGCCTTGAAATCACTGGCCTGCTAGATCAGAGTAGAGCTGTGGATTTTGTCTGCCTGGATCTGAGGAAGGCATTGAACATTATCTCCCATGAGATCCTGATGGACAAGCTGCTGATACACAAGCTGGATAAGAGCACAGCAACATGGACTGGAAACTGGATCAATGGCTTGGCCAAGAGGGGGAGGACCAGCAGCACAAAGTCTAGATGATGGTCAGAGTACCCAGAGGTCAGTACTGCGTTCAATGCTGTTTAACACCTCCATTAATGATCTAGATCATGGGCAGAGGATACCATCAGCAACTTTCCAGATGACACCAGACTGGCAGAAGCAGCTCGTACACCACATGGTCATGCTGCCATCCAGAGGGACATCAACAGGCAGAAGAAATGGGCTGACAGAAGCCTCACAAAGTTCTACAAGGGGAAGTGCAAAATCCTACACCTAGGGAGGAACAACCCCAGGCACCACTACATGCCAGGGACCACCCAGCTGAAAAGTAGCTTGGTAAAAAAGGATCTGGGATCTCCTCATCTTTTTACAGATCCTGATTAAGTTTAATGTGAGCCACCAATGCGGCCTTGCAACAGAGGTAGAGAATGGTACCCAGGGCTGCATTAGGCAAAGTACTGCCAGCAAGATGAGGGAGGTGATCCTTCCACTCTGCTCAGCGCTGGTGAAGCCACATGTCAAGTGCTGAGTCCAGCACTGCTCTCCCCAGTGCAAGAGAAATCTGGGCATACTAGAGAGAGCCCAGCAAAGAGCCATGAAGGAGATGAAGGGATGGGAATGTCTCTCCTATGAGAACAGCCTGAGGGGGCTGGCACTGTTCAGTCTAAACAAGAGAAAGCTCAGGAGCTCAGTACAGATGTTATAAAAGTGCTGCACATAACCCTAGTGCAGAGTCACTGGGAGGAAGGGATAACAGTGGAGTGAAGGAGATGGAAAGGCAGGAAAAGAGGCTATAGTTTCTCATTAACGCTATTTATTACAGCACACATTCAGAGACTGGTGGCAAGACTGTTACACAGTCCATCCACCACATTCCTGATTGTATTGCTTAAGGAGACTTACAAGACATTCACGCTTGGCTAAAAGCCACTCACAAATTGACTTCCCTAAAGCATGGCTGGAATGTCTTTCACTCTATACTGTGACTCCAGTCACATAAGTGCTCACCTGCACAAGCATGGGGTGCTTTTAGCTTCCAGTGCAGTTATTTTCAATCTCACACGCTACTGCTTCAGCAATTAAATGGAAGGAACTCACAAAAACAACACCAGCAGAATTTTGGCACACCTTTGGCAAGCAATACATACTTTCAATAGCTGGGTGTGTACCATAGTCATATCTTTCCCATTACTGTGAAGGTCCTCCCAATAAATCACTAGAGTTTATGTTTTGAATTAAAGCTTTATATTTGCAAAGTACTCTTGCCAGCTATGGTGTGAAAAGTTCAGAGAATATGAAGGAGATTAGTTTTTCATTGAAAATATTGAAGTGGGCAACTAAAAAGTGAACTACCAGAAAGGATCAAGTCATAGGTTGTCACATAAAGAATACAAATCTTCCTCAAATTTAACTAAAGTTGTTTAAATGACATTTCAGATATAAAGAAAAAAAATACCTGGCAATAACTGAGGACTTCCATAAGCGTAATCTGCTGATATCCAGCATAGGAAGCTTCAGATACAATACTCTCCTTTTTCATTGAAAACAACCAAAACAAAACAGAGTGTAAGCTACTAATATATACACAGGCTTAGGATATCACATTAAGCAAACAAATCCCAAATTCAAATCGCACATATTACTTCAGCCTACCCCAAAACACACATCCCAAAGCAGTTTCCAAAGTCAGTCAAACAAAAGAAAATTAACTTACACATTCATAGTCTGGTTCATACTCATAAATGACACTGTCACTATCTTCATATTCTTCTTCTCTGGTTCTCATCTGGAAAATAACATAAAGAGCATGTAATGTTCTGAATAATGAAAGTATTCAAAATATAAACTGCAGGGAGAACCTCCTAGGAATACAACTCGCAAACTTTCAGTTGTAGCTATATTCCCTCCCCTGGCTACAGGAGAGCCCAAGAAAACAAGACCTAACACAGTCATCTTATTTATGTACCGCTGTGTTAGGGAAACTTTCCTGTCCGACCATTTGGGAACCACTCTGGTAGTCACATTCCCACCACCAGAGACTTTCACCGCGGGACTGAAGCCCCTTTGCAGTGGGCGGTTCCAGTGAGCTGACGGGGGCCAAGCTTGACTCCCCGCACACCCCACTTACACAGCCAGACAAGGTTTCCTTACCGACTTGACAATGGGCTTGCAGAGCCTCAGACCTCTGGTTCCTTTAAGTGTTTTTGGCATGGCACAAAACCAGAATAACTAGAACTTGGAACTCAGCTTGAGCTGAGTGTCTTGGAGGGACTGTGTGTACATATACACACACACACATAAAAAATAATATGCATTTTTATTTGATTATTCTAAGGCCAGAACTTTCTCATTTAACTATACATACTATACAGCCAGGTTTATGTAATCATAGAATCATTTAGATTGGGAAAGAACTCAAATATGAGTCTAAATTATGAGACTTCATGTATATTTTTTAACTGAATAAACCATTTAAAAAAAAAAGTGCTTATCCCAATGAGTGTAACTGCAAACAGAATCTGTAAAAATGTCTACAAGAGGCAATTTTCTCACCGCTTGTAAACTGCTTTTATACAGGAAGAACAGCGCCACCGCCTGGACAATCCTGACATTTTTCCTTTACTGGATGGGTAAAAGACCCACCATACACTGAAGATGTTATGGGTCTGCTGGTGGTGTTTATCTTTTAAACTAATCAGGTCTTATTTTAAAAAAGGAACGCTGGGGGGTGTTTCTTTTGTTCTGTTTACAACAGGAAGAACTTCAGTGACAGGTAAAATTATGGAGAAGACTACCTGGGAGTTACTGAAAAACACCTGAAGGACAAAGCAGTGATCAGTCGCAGCCAGCATGAGAGAAAAGTCCTGCTTGTCAGAGTTAACTTCCTTTTATTACAAGGTGACCCCATGTGGCTGCTCAAGGGAAGGCAGTTGATGTGATCTATTTGGATTTCAGTAAAGCTTTTGATACTGTCTCACAGGATCCTTCAGAACAAAATGTCCAGCACACAGCTGGATAAACACGTCCTGTGGTGGGTGAGCAATTGGCTCACAGGTGGAGCACAGAGGGTAATAGTGAATGGGGGAACATCAGATTGGAGACCTGTCACTAGTGGGGTTCCACAGGGCTTTGTGTGACACGTATTGGTGTCATCCTCTTTTAGAACTGGCAGAAGGTGCCCTCAGAAGGATTTTTAATTTAAATACAGCATTGCCACAGGGTGCGGTTTAACAGCCTTGCTCCTAAGAAGCTTTGGAACATGAAAGTTGTTGAATCTATCAACTGTTTTCTGCTTTTGGGAGAGGGATGTAGGACTTTGGTTAGCTTCATCTACTACCTGATCAACAAGATTTTTATTTTTTTTTATTGGGCCCTGTGCTCTTCAACACCTTCATAAATGACTTGGATGCAGGACTGGAATGAATACTAAGTTTGCTGATAACACCACACTAGGAGGAGCTGCTGACTCTCTTGAAGGCAGAGAGGTCCTACAGAGAGATCTGGACAAATCAGAGGGCTGGGCAATCACCAACCACATGAAAGTTAACAAGGACAAGTGTCAGATTCTGCCCCTGGGACAGGGCAACCCTGAGTGTGTGTTCAGACTGCAGAATGAGAGGCTGGAGACTAGCTAAAAGCATCCATGCACTGCATGGATATCCAACCTATCTTCTTCACTGGGATGTCATCCAATGATCATACAAGAGTGAAGGAAAAGTAACACTTCAAATAACATTGAAATTGGCCTCAAATCCAAGGGCTACTGTTTGGTGAAACATACCGCATTCTGTTCCACTACAGTAGGACAAATTCGTTTTCTTTTATTACGCAAAACCACAAAATCCACTTTTTCAGGGCTGTGACCATCTCCTCTCTGCATCATTGTAGAATGGCTCATTTGTGAAGCCATTTGATCAGTCAGCACTGGTAAGCCTTCACCTCCTGGGAAAGGGGAGAAAAAGCAAAGAACATCAGCAAGTTTCCCACTGCATTTAACATTTTACTACAATAAAAACAGGCAGTCACTCTTTTTTTTTTTTTAACTTTCAAACTGCTTGGCTATTTCAAATTCGTTTAGCAGCATGTTTTCAAACACTTATTAATCCAATTCATTTAGATCAGAAATGATAAATTCAATTTAATATTGTTTCTTCCACACTCTCTGCAGCCTCCATTTCATTTTGCCTTGCTTTTCACTCTTGATTCTCCGTCCTAATTTCCACGTCCAGTTCAAAACTCCAACAAAACCAGCTCCCTGAAAATTCAGGCAATACAACCACAGTTCCCATTTATTCAATCCTCAGTGTCGCTCCCCTACAAAGGTACCTCTTACCACTTTAGCAAAATAACGGAACTAATTTCATGTCCCAGTTGGAAACTACAGCTAGTATCTCAGAAGTGATGAGAAAACTAATACCATGAGACTGGGACAAGCTAAGAGCAACACTGAAAAAAAAAAAACCCTGCATTTCTTCTATGCAGCAGAAGAGGAAGGGCCGGGGCAGGACAGAAAAGTATAAATATATCCAGTATCATAAGCTAGAAAAAAATTTCCTTGCTTTAAAAGCCCAGACAAATGCAGCAGAGCTGGCAGATACAACCTAGGCAATATCTGTGGTAGATTTAACTAGTAAACATAATTTTGAAATCACAATCAATAACTGGGTAATAAAAATACATAAGGTGAAGATTAAAACCTATCTACCCTCCCCCAACCAGCTCAAGAATTTACTTCCTTTCCCAAACCACTTCATGCCTCCATGCCTGTCGTACAGGCCAAGCTAGCACTCATCTCCTAGCACTCAGCACCTCCAGAACGGAGAGCCCAGGACATGACAGACAGCACTCTGCTGGACCAACATCAACAAAGGCAAGAGGACATGTTGAAAGGAGAAGGGCTGCAGGATTAACACACTGGCACAGTACAGTCCCTCAGATTTCATACACTTTCTGCAGCCAAACCAGAATGCCATCAGATCCCTGGAATCACATTTTAAGCATATTATGTTTATATTAAACTAATGGTCTGCATAATTAGATTCCCAAATTTAGATATAGGCCTGAATACAGTGACCTAAAAAAAAGTGCCAGCAAAAGTGATACTGAGTTTGTAAGCATAAATGGCTATGAAAAAAAAGTGAAATAAAAGTGTTCTGCAGCAGGTGGGGAGAAATAAAGACATAGATCTGTATCTTAGTGATACTGAGCTTGCTCTGCCAGCTATGTATCCATAGGCAAGACCAAAAGACTAAAGGTTCTCAGAAACACCCGACAACACTAGACAACAGATGTAACTTGCCTTTGTGAAGATAAATACTGATGGGATTCTCTATAGAGTCAACTGACTGAATAAAAACAAAAAATCCCCCAAACTAGTAAGTGCCATCACTTAGTCACAGTCATTTTCCTCACTGGTAATACTGTTACTGGAATTATTTAACGCTTGTAACAGCTATGAATGATTTTTGTCTGGGCCAGTGAAGCATGGGCTAATATTTTTGAGAGACTTTGATCTTGCATGTTAAAATAAATACAATGAATTAGAGACAATCACCAAAGGTTTCTTACAGCTAATAATTTATCACCTTAAACAACCATCTTACTATCATTACACATCAATATCTCCAGTACTAAATTACACTGGGCAGTTTACGTAAAACCCTAGTTTTTTAGGTTAGCTTTTTCCATGACATTTATTTTCCAAATTACTTCCTTATTCATTCCTAGGTACGTTTACTTCATAAGGAAGTAAAAACCTGTCTTTTTAAAATGTAATCTATCATATATAACATAATACAAAGTATTTTAGCGGGTTCACTATTTATAAAGACCTGTAAAGTAATAACTAAAAGGTACCTCTTTTGAATGCATTGCCAAGCAATTTCTCTGAAGTAGCTTTCTAATAAATCGTGTTTTAAAGGTATGGCCAATATACAAAGCATTCAACAGAGCAACACTGAACACACAGCACTAAAACTAGCCATTAATCATTACATCACAATAAAAATGAACAACAATTACCATAGGCAAGTTGACCCACGTGGTGAACAGCACTGTTTGCTTCACAGTTCTGTTCCACTGACATGCAGCTTTGTGTAGACAGTCCATGTTCTCCATGGTCCATAATCACTGCTTCAGCATCATCCTCAGACTTCACACATATGTAATCTGTTAGCATATGCAGAAAGAGAAACAGGTAAAATACAGCACTCTGCATTTCAGAGAACAACTGCAGTGCCTGTATCACATCTAGCATTACCTCAATTGTACCACAGGCTATTTTAAATTCAGTTTCACTTCACTAATACACTGAGGTTTTAACACTCACTAGAAAGGAACCAGCTTACTACTGCTTAGTTGGTGGGATTCCTGAAACTACTTAACACCCAATTCTTCCTACAGTGTCCAGCTTCAAAAGGAACAGTTATAAGCCAGCAGAACTTCTACAAAGTCCACTATTTACACTTTCAAGCATATGAAAAAAACACTAAAATTTCCAGACCAAATTAAGCTTTCATAAATAAGCCTTGCTTAATACACTTGAAACAAATCAGTCTACAAATCCTAACTGTGTATTTGGTATTCAGGTCAAACCAAACATCAGCTGTCAAGGAGATGTCGTACAGGAACACTGAATGGCACATCTGCACTACCAGATTTTTTCCAATTAAACACACTACATCAAGAGAAAAATGTCCTGGTTTCAGAATAACTGTATTACAGTTATTATTGTTAGATCCAGTGTTTTTGACAGGGTCATGAAAGGAGTGGAATTTATTCTTCATGAAACAAATTAATGGAAGGAACCATACTGAGAACCACTAAAGTTAGGAAAAAAATTCATCCAGCAGACATGCATAATGTCACTCTAACTATATGTAACACAGGATCTCTACCCTGTTCATTGCACAGGATGGATCAAGGTCCAGGAATGAACTGGAACTGTCTGAGTGTAACAATGGTCTGGGGTTTTACTCTGCAATTCACTCCAAATCCTGCTCTCTTCCTTCTCTTTCAATAAAGCTAAATTCCACAGATCATTCAGTTTTCCCTCTGGCCAATACTCCTAATCTAATCCAAAATAAATACCACAGGCGGAGTTCTGATTTGGCTGTCATCAGATTAGGAAAGACTTGACCAAACTGAGAGTCTGTTCAGAAACACCCATCTACTGCCACACAGTCAACAGCATTGTTTATAGCTGTGAAAGAAGCCAAAAAGCTACCTGGGATAGACCTGACCTGCACACAAAGGAGTTTAACTGAGTGGACACAAACTAGGATATGCTGCTGAGGCTGCAACTAAGAACAGTTCTTGGCCAGTTTTCACCAGCTGCATAGAAAGTAAACAACAGGACTACTCGCGATCTTAATTTAGGTGCAGCTTTTAGTAAAACACCTCAGTGATATTCACTGTCTGAAGTTCATTGCAGGCTCGCACTAGGAGTTATTAGCATGTGTTGAATTAATTATCTGCCTTACAGGCACAAATTTTTTTGTTGACAATCATTCTACCCACTTAGGGAGAGAATTAATGATGAGTCAGGAAAAGGGCATCTGCAATGAGGCAGGAGGGATCAGAATCCTCTCTGGCAACTTCCCCAACCAGTATGCCAGATTAGTGCATGGCCTGACAAACGTCCTACAGCAACTCACAGCTGGAGCACAAACATAAACCAAACAGGAAAACACAGAAAGGGAAGCCACCTCAACTTAAAAAAAAACCAAAAATCTCCAACCAAATCTAATTAATTACAACACATTTCCACAATGATGTAGAGGCAATGCAGCCACAAGCATTAGTCCCTCAAAACTTTTGACCTCTCAGATGGTGGCCAAAATCCTCCTCATCCCCAGGGCTTTTAATTTCCATGACCCACTGCTGAACATAGCTGCTCTCATACAGGTAATGTTAGAAGGAAAGATGAATACAAACTACAACAAAAAGAAAATTGGGACATACATACAAAGACACCACAGATGGACAGTCACAGATAGAAAGAACTATTTTTTCTCTAAAATAATTTAAAGATTTAAAGATGTTGGTATTAAACATATAGAAATACTAAAACCAAGCAAACAAACAACAAAAAAACCTGGATTCTTTCAAAGGCAGTTAAAAACAAAAACATAAAAGCCAAAAAAAACTCCGTAGCTACTATGAGTTACCTACCCAAAACTAATAAAGCAAAGCAACCCTACTCAAATAAATAAAGAATTTAGCTGGGTTTAAACTAACCCACAAAAGGAGAGACAGCTAGCATCAACTTGGATCACAATTAGATCCTGCTCTATTTTATCATGTGACACTTACACTAACATACACAAAAAAGTGAACCAACACAATGGAGAGTCCAGGGACTTTCAGGGTTTGTATCATCCCATATCATCCCTACAGCTTTAGGTAATCATTTGGCTATTAATCTCACTGCAGACACACCTGAGAGTTTTAAGCAAGTTTCTGCACACTACAATAATCTAAGCCACAAGCACAGAAATACAACTAGATCTGATGCCTCAGCTGAAGCCTGAAGACAAGCTGACAGACTATTTTTCTTTCTCCAAGTATGTTACTAATTAAATACATCACCTAAGCCAGTGAGACAGGGAAGGACGTACTGAGTCACGCATTACCTGATGAATGCTCTCACTTATTGCGGAAACAGAAATGTAGGTGACCATCAAGTATGGAATGGTAAAGGGATGTGGGTAAGAAAGCTGAAAGCACCAACTTGTACTAAATCCCACCCCAACCTCTACTACACAGTTCCTGGAGGGCTGCTTGCAAAATCACCAAATCAAACTTTGCACAAAAATCCAGTGGTTTTTGTTCAATTTTTAAGAGTTCAGTTAGACACATCTCTGCATATCTGCAATGATGATCTCAATAGTCCTAGATGCAACAGCCAGCAATGGAAGCTATGTGTCAGAAAAACTAGGTTTTACAAAGATGCTTAAATACGGTACTCAGAAAAAAACCTGACTGCACCTACTTCAAGTCATGTCCTTGAATTTAGCATACTTCTGATAGCTTTGTCCTTAATCTAGATAGGTTGTGGGGGATCAGAGACACCAGAATACTCTAGCACAGATAAAAATGCTTACCAAAAGCCTCTGAACACTGAAACAACAATTAATGTAGAATGCTGCTGTTGGAATTTGCAAGAGTGAAATCTGCAACAAACTAAGACATCAGAACAGAATGATAAGCAAATACAAACCATTTACTATGGAGAGATATAATAAAACCAGATTTCCTGTGGCTTTAGGTCTCATATTTGGATCACTGTGATGCCAAAACCAGCAAAACTCAAGGTAAAACAACTCTCTCACAGAGACCTCTGTTGTTTAACAAGATTTGAGCTCATACTGCAACTTCTGACTGAAGAAGAGTATTAATAGCACATCTTTTTTATTGCCAAGAATTAGTACAGATTATTGAGTTACAGACTAAGCCAATCAGGAGACCAAAGAGTTGAGGACAAAGGAGAAGGATCAACAAATGCATGTTTGTTTAACCAGGAGTGTCTCAGGACTGCTATGCTCCCACCCTCCTCTATCTCAGTCCTACCCCTCTGCTTCATGCTGGCACTTGCACGACTGCACAGTGAACTGGCCATTTCTTAGTCAGAAAAGTTCCTTGAACCATGAAGTTACACAAGGAAATTGGGCATCTGAGCAAGACACAACTGGAACTTCTTTAGTGCGTAGGTCTGTGACAGCAACCACAAGCTAACTGAGCTTAAACTAACGTGAGGCTGTATAAACATCACTCCTCAGAAGGGCGAGGTGCAGCATGTAACTGACAGAAACCCATCTGTTTTGATGCAAAGTACAGGAAACACACCTCTAAGGCATTTAAGTTGCACTGAGCATTGCGTCTTCCAACAGGAAGCTCATTAGGTCAGGCCTTTCACTTTAGGAGTATCACTCATCTTTGCCGTACTCAGGTTTTGTTTCCGAGTAACTGCAGCGCTGGGAAAACCTGCCAGGGCAGACACCCCGCTATTCCACAGCAAAGTCTCCCCAGGATTTTGCCACTACGTTCACCAGCCTCTTGAAGACTAAGGAAAGATAAACCTTCCCGCACACCACCCCCGCCCCCGACACTAAAACGGACCTACACCATGAGGCAGCCAAGCTGTGGCTGGGCCACCCTGCTGAGCACCAACTTCCCTGAGGGTCCCCTGGGAACACCCGATCGCCAGCGGCTCCCCGGACGCGCGCCCGGGCCCCTCCGCCCAGCGGGTCTCGCGGCCGCGCGCCC